>CAUYSK010021889.1:0-20074 GCA_963575035.1 Avahi laniger | reverse complement strand
AGTCTGGCATTCCAGCTCCGTGCTCATCGTAAATCTAGAAATCTCACCTTATGTGTTTTTTTTTTTTTTTTTGAGACAGAGTCTCGCTCTGTTGCCCGAGCTAGAGTGAGTGCCGTGGCGTCAGCCTGGCTCACAGCAACCTCAGACTCCTGGGCTCAAGCGATCCTTCTGCCTCAGCCTCCCGAGTAGCTGGGACTACAGGCATGTGTCACCATGGCCGGCTAATTTTTTCTATATATATATTTTTAGTTGTCCAGATAATTTCTTTCTATTTTTTAGTAGAGACGGGGTTTTCACTCTTGCTCAGGCTGGTCTCGAACTCCTGACCTTGAGGAATCCACCCACCTTGGCCTCCCAGAGTGCTAGGATTACAGGCGTGAGCCACTGCACCCGGCCAAGCCTTATGTTTTTAAAACATGTTAAATCCTAACTTAGGATAAAAGTTGCCAATTTCTTCTATTTTTTTCTTTTTTAATTTATATTACAGCGAGAAAAAGCCATGAGAACCCACACTGTTTGATCTGCTATAAGTTCATTATATATATTTTCTAATCTAAGTTTCTTAGAAATTTTTATCCAATTTGTGAAATAATGCTGTGGCTGTTGGAAATACTTTTTGCCAGTGGTTATAAACCATCAGCTCAGGGGCTCAATTCTGTTTTGGTTTATGTAGTTTCTTGTAAGTTTAAGATAGCTGTCTGCTTTTAAAAATGGGGATGCTTGGCCGGGCGTGGTGGCTCCTGCCTGTAATCCTAGCACTCTGGGAGGCTGAGGCGGGAGGATCACTCAAGGTCAGGAGTTCAAGACCAGCCTGAGCAAGAGTGAGACCTGGTCTCAACACAGAAAAAATTAGCCGGCTGTGGTAGCGCGTAGCTTTAGTCCCAGCTGCTCGGGAGGCTGAGGCAGGAGGATCGCATGAGCCCAGGAGTTTAAGGTTGCTGTGAGCTAGGCTGATGCCACGGCACTCTAGCCCAGGCAACAGAGCAAGACTCTGTCTCAAAAAAAAAAAAAAAAATGGGGACACTGTACATAAATCTAGATCTCTAGTTTCTCTTGAGAAATTGGAAGACCTGGCACATCAGCCTCTTATTTTCTCATAGTAGTTGTCTTCTGGTGCTAACAAGCAGCTAATCCACAGTCCTCTCCTGGCCACCGTCACTGGCTTGTCTGTTTAACTCGGGTATTTTGGTGATGCTTTTGCTCTATGTTCTCAAGGTTCCTGATCTGTCAGCTGTTTTGCAGGAGAGATTGACGCCGAGGTAAGTGACTTTACTCATCCCGTTTTCTTCCTGCTTCCCTCCCGTCCCAGCAGAAGTATCCATCTCATCAGGGCCAATCCCACTTCCCGTGTTCTCCGTGTCACCCCTCGACATGCAAATATGCTGACAATTCACATAATGTTAAAAATAAACTACCCGTCAACCCCATTTTCCCCTCAAGCTGCTGTCCCAACGCTCATTTATCTGCTCTAAGATGTGTCTATATTCATTGCTGTTCTCATTTATTATCCACTTCTTAGTCCCTTATCTGACCTAGACTTCCATTTTCTAAACTTAAGTGGCATTTTCTGTTTTCATTTTCTTTACCTCTTAGTGTTATTTGGCATTGTTAACTCTCCTACCTTGAGATACTTTTAGTTCTGATGACACTGTAAAATCTTGGCTTTATGATTTCTGATTATTCCTTTTTGTTTCATCTTCCTGCCACTGAGATACGGGTTTACCCAAGGCTTTGTCCTTGGCCCTCTTCCTTCATATTCTCACTCATGAGCTTCCCCTGGCTCTGCTTGCACATGGTCTCAGACCCGGACGCCAGTCCAACATCTCCTGTGCTCCAGGTGACGTTCTGCCAAGTCCTCTGATTAAAACTCTTCCCCAAATTGATTTTGCCATCTCATTCCTCATGACTGCACTATCTTTTAATGGCATCGCTTTTCTGCCAGTCTCCAAGGCATGAGCGTGGTTTCCTTTGACCCCCTTCCCTTTCCAACACCTGGCCTGAGTGGGCAGCATCATTCAGGAGACGCTAGGGCTGCTGCAATAGAATACCACAGACTGGGCGGCTTAAACAACAAAAGTTCATTTTCTCAGTTCTAGAGGCTGGAAGTCTAAGATCCAAGGTATCAGAAGGTTTGGTTCTTCTGAGATCTCTCTCCTTGGCTTGCAGCTCGCCACCTTCTCACTGTGGCCTCGTGTGGTTTTTTACTCTGTGCAAGTGTCTTTTTTTTTTTTTTATAAGGATACCAGTCCTATTGGATTAGCATCCCACCCTTATGACCTCATTTAACCATATTTAAAATTTTTTTTCTTTTTAATCTTCTTGTTTTTTTTTTTTTTTCGAGACAGGGTCTTGCTCTATTGCCCAGGCTAGAGTGCAGTAGTGTTGTCATGCCTCATTGCAATCTTGAACTCCTGGGCTCAAGCCATCCACCTACCTTCGCTTCCTGAGTAGCTGGGACTGCAGGCATGTACCATCACACCTGGCTAATTAAAAAAACATTTTTGTAGAGTTGAGGTTTCATTATGTTTCCCAGGCTGGTCTCAAACTCCAGTTCTGGGATTATAGGCATGAGCCACTATGCACAGCCTCATTTCACCTTAATTACCTCTTTTTTTTTTAATTTTTTTTAATTACCTCTTTGAAGTCCCTGTCTTTGAGTACAGTCACCTTGGGGATTAGGGCTTCAATGTATGAATTAGGGGTGGGGTGCAAAATTCAGGCCCTAATAGAAGGGGAGCCCCAGGCTTGAAGTAGGAAAGGTATCAAGCTTGGTTAGTAGGAAAAAACTGAGCTAATGTAATAAATTCAGGTAAAGTGTATAGCTGACCCCTACAGAGAAGCAGACGGAGTAAGTAGGTAGCTGCAGAATTAGAGTAGTCTCGCAACCCCAGGACTAAAAGGGGCCGAAAGTGCAGTGTGTTCAAATTGAGCTGTGGCCTCAGAAGGCTTAACTGTGTGTGCGCCCCGCTGTGTGCAGTGGGCATCCCTCCTCATGGCAGGGAAGCCACAAAAAACATGGCAGGGGACTAAGCGGTGACTGGGGAGAGTAACAGAAGCCTATGGGCTCTGACGCTGGCTGCTGCAGAGCTGTTCCTACCAGACACTAGTCATACTCAGTGTAAACAAGCATTTTGAACACCTGTGTTGTCGCACTTGTGTCTGAGGTCATGTCTACATGGAGAAATCCGAGGGGACAGGGTTGAAGAGTTGACACGATCTGTTGCTTAGTCCTCTCTGTAGTTCTTCCACCTCCATTCTATTCTCGTGGCTACCACGCCAGACCAAGCCCTTTATCATGTGAGTAGGGTTACGACGACAGCCTCTTGCCTGGCCTCCTTCCAGTGTGTCTTTGCTCCAGTCCATCCCACCTACCTTCTTAGAGCCCAACTCTGAGCCTGTCATCCCACTGCTTAAAAGCCTTGTAGTGCCTGCTGCCCCCCAAACTGAAGAAGGCCCAGAGCCCTTGGGCTGGATTCAAAGCCTTTACATCCAATTTGTCACCCATGATTTCCCTTCTGTTGCCTGTCCCACCTCATTGGGTTTTTAGCTCCTTCTTGACCAGGCCTCCAAATTTTCCCACTTTCATGCCTTGTTGTCCACATTATCTGCCTAACATGCTCTCTCCCTACTTCTGTGTGTGTTGAAATCCCATCTGTCTGTTGTTAAGGCCCAAATCAAATCCTGTGGAATTCATGAAGTTTTCCTTAATTTTTCCCACGTTGTAGGTTGTATGGCACTTACACTCTGCTCACAGTGGTAGTGTTTGTACCAAATCTTTGTCTCAACCCTATTCAACTATAAAGTTCCTTGAGAATAGGGGTGGTGTCTGGCTATATCCCATCAACCACTGCACAGTGTTTTGCATGTAGGTGTGGATGGACATCTGTGGCATAAACAAATGAAATCGGGTCTGGGTGATACATCTTCTTGATGCTTAGTGGAAAACTGAAGAAGCTATGTTCATGATCCTAACAGATCTCTCCTGCTCCAGTGTGCCAACTAAAGAAGCTAATTGTTTGGTGGGGGTGCAGAGGTTGGTGGGGAGCGAGGAACTGTGTACGGCAGGGCTGACGAACGGCATTTGCTCAGGGTGATCGGTAGGGCTTGGGCTTGAATGGAGCTTGGGACTCCACCCATAGGGCACTGGGAGGGGAAGGAATGGCCTCAGCTGTGAAGGCGTTTAGGCTTAGGAGGTGGGGAGCAGTCCCTCAGACTTGAATGATAGGTCAAGTAGCCCATGCAAATTGGTAAAGGTGGCTTTGATCTGCTTGATTCTATGTTTGTTAGGCTCAGAACTAGAACTTGGGGAAGGAGGCATGAGGAAGACTTTAGGTTGCCACACATGCCTATATTGGTGGCTGGCCACTGATTGTGGGCAGAGCTGGATCCTAAGGCCTGTACAGGGTGATGGAGGGCTTCTCCTAACTGGGTAAAGGTGGATTAAGGCTGGGTAAAAGTGAGCTCAGAGAGGCTGTTAATAGCTTACCCAACCTCGACATTGTTCTGTGACCCATGAGAGAGTTAGTTATCCCACAGGGAGAGAAGAGGATTGGGGGTGATGTGGGGAGACTTCAAGCGCTAGTTTCTTTGCTCATGTTTAGGTTTTAAGCCTAGAGATTTTCGTGTTGACTTTTGGGTTTGGGAAATGCTTCGTGTTCTTTTCAGGTTCCTATTGACCTTGAGACTTTCAAATATTTCTCAGATCATCATGAAGTTTTGATGAGCTAAGTGGGCTTTGAGATCCCTTCACCCCACCTCTGTCCCCTACCCTGTCTCGATAGGCTTATGAGCCTAATGGGCCTAGCTAGACAGAATATTTTTTAATAGGACATTTCCACAAATAATTATCTTAGAACAGAGGCCTTTTTGACGTGCAGGCCGACAGGACAGGCATGCTTCCCTACAAGTCCCGCTGACGCTGGGGTCAATGGGAATGTATCTTCTCTCTCCCTAGGCAGCTCTGCTGAGGGGAGTCCTAGAGCTTCCAGCTACAGTCATGTAACCTGGGAGGAAAATGAGATTTCCTCTCAGTTTCGGCCAGCTAAGCTGAGTCCTTCTTTCTGGCTGTTTGAGTCTCAATCCTAATCTCAGAAACAGCTTCCAGCTTTGTGCAGAGGAGTTAGTGTGGGTGGGTGTTCACTGAGGATCATGTCACTCCATGCTGATGGCTGGCTGGGAGCCGAGAAACCTTGGCACCTGCTGTAGGCTTGGAAGAGGTAGCTGGGGGTCCCACCAGCTCTTTCTTTCCTGTGGGAAACAGCCCAGTGGCTTTAGATCTTTCTACTCTGGCCACATCCAGCAGTCCTTACCCCCCACTCCCTTCGTGGTCATTTCCTAGCCTTGCTAACTTCTAGAAGGTACCCAAGTTTTCTTCTTGACCATGGCCGTATTATTCTCTTTCCCGGTAGCAATGATTATTTCTTTTGGAAGAAAGTGGAGTCTAAAGTTATGATTAACATTATTAATCAAGATTTAAAAAAAAGAAAAACTCTTTGGCTTCTCACCCCAAGCCTTTCCTACTTGCCAGCCAGTGTCTTGTTCTTTCCCAGAGATAAGAACTTTGCCATGTGTTGACTTTTTTCCCCAGAGCTCAGAAATGGTTATAGCTTTCTTTCATTTCCAGTATTTTATTTTGGCTATTTAACTGGAGAATAAAGTCTGTTGAAAACTTAATGGACTCTGGCTTTGGATGATTGCTGACATACTGCAGAGATTCATAGGCTTTCACTGGTTACGTGTCTGCCCACCTTAGGGATCTGGTCTCCAGGTTTTCTCAGGCAGCAGAAGATGGGATGGGAGCTAAACAAGTAGGAAACAGTATCCTTAAATACAAAGATCATTCCTAGTTAGGCTCTGTGTTCCAGAGTCCCAGGCATCCTCATCATGGAGCAATGACAGAGTCTTACTAAAGTGACTGATCCTAACCCTGATTTAGGGGCCAGTGTGTCACCGGGATATGGACCAGACAGAACCAGCACTGGAGGTGGGCCTGAGCGCAGCCCTCTTGACACCTAGTTAAGTCATCTTTCTGAAAGATGGCAAAGAAAACAGATAGTTTTAGGGCCCTAGGGGTACCACGTAAGACCAGGGTTTGGGGTTTTGGTCTGCCTTCCCCACTGGCGCAATTGAGGGTGTTTAATCAGTTTGGTCTGGGCACATACCAATCTGTGGACACTGTCATTAATCTGTCAGTGGCTGCAGACGTGGCAGGAGGTGTTTGGGGGCTGCCAGCAGAAGTCGTTTCCTCACCAGTACGTAGCGTTTTAGTACTCCCATTGCTATGAACTGGCTCCAATTCTCTGGCTTCCAGACAGAAAAGAAACTGACCTTGAGTGCCTGAGGCTTCAAAGCCACGGGTGCAGATCTAGTGATTAATGTCTGGCTGTTTGAAAACTCCAACAAAACCAACTTGAGTTTTTGCCGGGAAACCGTGATTTGTATTTCCTTGTATATTGGGCTTTCAGGTCTCCAGTGACACACAGGAAAAACTTTGCCTCTTTCCCTCTTTCCAACACGGACTAGTTCTACCAGTGATGAGATTTCACTTTCTATCCTTGGTCTGCAGAGACTAACAGCCTGTGGTTGTCACCGCAAGGTGCGAGATTGCTGACTTTTAGGAGTGAGTGCCTTAGAAATGAGTGTTCATATGTTGATCACAAACAGCCTCATATTTTGATGAAAATGTAGCATCTAGTGGCCTTCGTTCTGATTATAAGGACATGTTTCAAATTTTGTTGGATATGGATGAGGTTCTGCAATAATTACTCCCAAGTTTAAAAAAGCTTTGGGTTTTCTGTTGTTCCCGGAGATGATATCCTATTTTATTTTCTTCACAGCAAGTATCATTATCTGAAGTGATCTTATTTATTCATTTATATAATTATTGCCTGTTCTTCCCAATAAAATGCATAGAGACCTTGTCTTATTTTTTTAAGGCTTTTTGGCTCTATGGAATTGAGAGCCGATAGGGTTCTAGAGATGAACTTGGACACAGATGTGGATTCAAGCTGAAAACTGAGGCCTGCAGGTTGGACGATCAGAAAAAGTAATATGTTAAGGACTCACACTGGACCGGAAACAGGTGCCTGCATGTGTGGAAACTTGACTCTGGCGATGCCCCGTACTTTCCCTCTCCTCCCAAAGTGGTGGTTCCTGGTAGCCGGCCATGTCTTTCAACCTGGCTCAGCTAAGCTCTCCCAAGGTGCCAGCACTGACCGCTGGTGAGCCCGGCTTCTCTTTTCTCTTCCCTTGACACTCGATGGGGAGTCTATTTATCTGTTTTCTTGGCTACTTAGTCATTCATGCCACTGGCAATGTGGCTGCCAGACCTTGCTGAGACCATGCGAGGTGGCCGTGTCATCAGGCAGTGGGAGGCTTTCAGTCTGGTTTGTGCTGTACGGCTCTGTGGGCACGAAGGTCAGAGATAGGTACTTGAATCACCATGACGTGGATTCTAGGGAGCCTGGAGCACTTTGTTCCCTGTTCTCTACCTTACCCCGTACCCTATGTGGCCATCTATTCCTGTCCCTTGAGGAGGGAAGGGACAGATGGCTTATTCTCTGATTTATAGGTGGGGAACCGTGACAAGGGGGCAAGAGAGCCTACCCTGCAGGCAGTTTAAAGAGCAGACCCCAGCCTTCTGCTCTGGACCCCCTGCCTTGCATAGCAGCCTCCTGCTGTTCTGGCCCCCATTCTCCAAATGAAAAAGCTTTGAGCCAGGAGGGGTGGAGGGGGGCACTGGCAGGAGTCTTCCCTTATCAGCAACTGGGTGCCAAAGCCCCAGTTGTTGGTTTCACACTTGTCCTGTCTTCCTCCTGTGGCTTAGGACCTTGCTCCTGCAGTGGGGCAACAGGAAGGGCAAGATGGAGGGAAATAGAAGCTGCTTCAGCAGGGAGAACCCTGACTTGGCCACAAGAATTTTTTTTTTTAAGTATTTATTTTGAGATGGGGTCTTGCTCTGTCACCTGGGCTGTGAGTACCATCATAGCTCACTGCAGCCTCCAACTCCTGGGCTCAAGCAGTCCTCCCATGTGGGCCTCCCAAGTAGCTGGTACTACAGGCATGGGTCACCATGCCCAGCCAAGAATTGTTTCTGTTTTGGGTATCCCTACTCTGCCCTGGCTTCTGTTTTTATTTATTTTTTTCTTTTTTAAACTGTTTTTAAGGTCTTTCTTGACCTATCCTGCCTCAGCTGACTCCTGATCCTTCAGTTCCTAGAAAGGTCATTCCTCCAGGAAGCTGTTCTTAATTCTTCCCACTCCACTGACTTTTCCCAAGACCCTTTGTTATTAAATATATTCTCTTTCTTACTCTGTTCTTCCCTAGCATAACAGTCCCAACATGTTATAATTATGTTCTTGCCAGTATGAGAGGCAAAGTATGAGTCTGTCTTCTCTATAGATTCATTCTCAATGCCTAGATCTTGATAGGTTCTCCAAATATTTGAGTGGACTTGTTTTTCTTAAAATTTTTGGGTCACGTGTTTGAACTTAATTTCTTTGTCAGGGGACAAAGAGGAGCTTGGAGCTATTGAAATGAAATCATCTGTGTCCATTACCCACTAAAATACATGAGTCTGAAACTCAAGTGAAAATGTTGTTCTTGGGGGAAATAGATTTGGAAATCATTACCAAGTTCTGGAAGGTTACCTGCTGTATCCCCAGAGTTGCTACCCAAACAGTCTAGATTTGGTTTGATTGGAAGAATAGAATCCTAGGAGATGGAGGACAGAGTTCTCCAATTAGATTTTCTTTCCCATGGACTTATCCTTTGTTTTTCATCACAGAAATGGCTTCCACCTTCAACCCCCGGGAATGTAAGCTGTCCAAAAAAGAAGGGCAAAGCTATGGCTTCTTCCTGAGAATTGAGAAGGACACCGCAGGCCACTTGGTTCGGGTGATTGAGAAGGGTAGCCCAGCAGAGAAGGCTGGCCTCCAGGATGGAGACAGAGTTCTTAGGGTCAACGGTGTTTTTGTGGACAAGGAAGAACATATGCAGGTGAATGAGACACTTGGGGGTTCCTCTTATACGATCACTTCAGTACCCACATCCCCTCTGCAGAGTGTAATTTTGGGGGTCAGTAGAGTTTGGTTCTTGGCTGCCACTGGCAAAGCAGGACACTTTTATCACTATGCTTTGTTGGCCAATCAAGTCCCCAGGAATTAGCCAAGAACTGTAAACTTTATTCTTGGATTTGAGTAGTATCAGGTGTAACAGGCATTGCATGTTCACTATATGCCAGAGACTATGCTAGGCAACTTTATATTCATTATCTTGTTAAATCCTCATCACGACCCTGTGAGGTACGTATCACTATCTCTTGGATTAGGAAGCTTAATAACAGCTTGCTAATGTGATCATGCTGTGAATACATGGGAGGGTCTGGCCTTACCCCATTCTGCCTGACTCCAGGTGGATGCTGTTCTCACTACACCTTACTGTCCCTGTAGACTTGGGAGGATCTGTTATGCTGTAGGGCAGCATTCATCTCTAGAAAGGGTCAGTCCTTGGAATTGTCCTCTGGGCTGGAGTTGGGTCACACTCTAGATTCCAACGGTGCCGGAAGCCCAGCCTAATCTGCACCTGGATCTCGGGAGGGCTGGAATGGAGGTGGCTGGGGTACCATCTGCTTATTCGCTGGGTGTCAGGGGTCAGCTATCAGAATTCCCAGGGCCAGATATCGAGCCAGGTGGTGAGCATTTCCCTCTGGTAGTTGATAGAGGGTTACTCATTAAAACTACCTTTCTCTCCTCCTAGGTTGTGGATCTGGTCAGAAAGAGTGGGAATTCAGTGACCTTACTAGTTCTGGAAGGGGATTCTTATGAGAAAGCAATGAAAATGCAGGTGGACTTGGAAGAGTTGGGTCAAAGTCGGAAGGAGCAAGGTTTGAATGAGAAGAAACCATCCCCTGTGACAAATAGGGGAGAGCAGACTTGGACCCAGGCACGGCTCTGCTACTTGGTGAAGGAGGGGAACAGCTATGGCTTCTCCATGAAGACTGTCCGCGGTAAGCTTGAGGGTGGGGCATGGACAAGAGATTCCAGAATAAAGATGATGTTGGTTAATGACTCTTCTTCAGTTGCTATAGATGTCCCATAGCAGCTTTTCCTCCCTCCTTGCCCCTTCCTTTGCCTTGCACGGTTGTGCAGTGAGGGATCAAAACACTGGACGGCAATAGGGTGGGGGCAGGCAGGCACTGGGCGCTCCTGTCCCCAAGTATTTATCAGGCCGAGGACCCTTTGAGGCCATGATGCTGCTTCGTTGTTTTTTTTCTAGCTTCCTTAGGATGAAGGTGAGGGGAGAATGGGGAATTAAAAGCCAAGAAAGAGGAGGATCTTTATAATAGCTACTTTCGAGTAAGATTGGTATCTTTTTTTATTCATCTGAGTGCGCAGGTAGTTATTCATTTATTCAACAAATTCTCGAGCATCTATTGATGTGTCAGGCACTGTTATATTTGCTGAGCATACTGCAAAAATCTCTACCCTGTTATAATATTTAAATGGTATCCTCAGCTGTGGTCTAGCCTACACTGTTCTGAGGTGATGCCCTGATCTCTAGCTGAGAGGTACCTAGTGATTTGAGAAACCCTAACCATGAGGAAGTACTAGAAGTTCTGTTTCTAGAATTTCAGTGGTGCAGACTGACCTGCACTCAGTTGACCTTAGTTGTGTAACGGTTCCTCTGAGATATGGGTTGGAACCAGAGAACTATGTTAGCAGTTGGTTCCATCGCTAGTGCTGCGCCTACCCACATTCTTTCTGGTACTGGAGAAACACTGGGGAGGTAGGTCAGGACTTGGTAAGTGGTAAAGCAGCAGGCCAATGGTAAACTCAAAATTATTTCCAAAGCTTATTTAACCTGTAGCAAGAGATGTAAATGAGCTATAAGAGGTATTTCTCAAGTTTGTCAGTTATTAAACACAATGGTGTGGTTATAGGAAGCTTGGCATTTCTTGGATTGTTATTGGTAAAATGGTAAAAAATAAAATCATAATTCAAATTCTGTTCATTTGGCTCTTGTGCTAATGCACATGGTGAATGGTTTCGGTTAGCTTTGTGAAGAAATTGTTTTCTTCATGACAAATATATAACAAACTAACAGGAGAAATGTTGAGTGTTCAAAGAAGCAGTTTGTTACAAGTGACTTATATGGTCTTTATGAAGCTACCCTTTGCCTAGATGGACTTACTGCAGTTCCCCCTTATCCTCAGTTTTTCTTTCCATGGTTTCAGTTACCTGTAGTCAACCACGGTCCAAAAATACTATGTGAAAAATTCTGGAAATAAACAACTTAGAAATTTTAAATTGTGAGCCGTTCTGAATAGTGTGGTGAAAACTCCTGCTGTCCTGCTCCACCCTACCCAGGACATGACTCATCCCTTTGTCTAGCGTCTCCTCGCTGTATGCGCTACCTGCCCAGTAGTCACTTAGTAGCCATCTGTGTTAGCAGATCGACTGTTGCGGTGTTACAGTGTGATTGTGTTCAATTATGTGTTGGAGTAGCCCTTGTTTTACTAAAGAATGGCCCAGCACAGAAAGACAAATACTGTCTGTTCTCACTCATATGTGGGAGCTAAAAATTGATCCATGGAGGTAGAGTAGACTGATAGTTACCAGAGCTAGGAGGGGTGTGCGTGTGCATGTGTGTGTATGCGTTGGGGGTGGGGGTATGAAGAGAAGTAGGCTAATGGGTACAAACAGACATATAGCAGGAATAAGTTCTAATGTTCAATAGCACAGTAGACTATAGTTTATATATTTCAAAATAGTTAGAAGATTGGAAATGTTCCCAACACAAAGAACTGATAAATGTCTGAGGTGATGGATATCCTAAATACCCTGACTTGGTCATCACACATTGGATGCATGGATCAAAATATCACATGTACCCCATAAACATTACAAATACTAAGTATCAATAAAAATGGCCCAAAGTGGAAGAATAGTGATGCTGGCAATTCAGATATGCTGAAGAGAAGCCGTAAAGTACTTCCATTTAGTGAAAAGTTCTCAGCTTAAGTGAAGGAAAAAATATGCTGAGATTATGAAGATTAGATCAGTTATTAATTTCTTACTGTGCCTAATTTATAAATTAAACTTTATCATAGGCATGAATAGGAAAAAACATGGTATATATAGGTTCGGAACTGTCTGCAGTTTTGGGCATCCACTGTGGGTCTTGGAACATATCCTCAGTGGATATGGGGGAACTACTGTATTATCTCAAAAGAATCGACAGCATTGCTGTGGGTGGTACCTAAGTTACACCACCTAAGTGTGTGCACACTTTCCCTCCCTCCTGCGCTTCTGTCCTTGTTAAGCCTGTATCAGTGAGATTTATTTGACTCCATTGGTATATGATGGTTAATAGTACTAGAGAAGAAGGAATGGGACAGATGCTTTCTAATCTATAACGCAAATGCAAAGAAAGAGTATGACACAATGAGGCAGCCTGGGCATGGTTGGCACTTTCTGGTTCAGGAGGCCGATGCCACCTGAGATTCCTTCATTGCATTTACTTAAGCTTAGAAATTCTATTCAAATCAACAAATACCCACTGATTAATGGCTTCATCAAGCTTCATGCTAGGAGCTGTAACCATGACTCTAACTCAGAAGCCAAAGGCCATTTCAGTTAGCTCTAAAATTGGAAGCTCTGTTTTATATTGCTGTGAGAAAACCCGTTACCATTAGATCTCTGGTTTTTCTGTGCAATGGAGTTTATTCCCTATTGCCTTTCAGGTAAAAAGGGGGTATACCTGACTGATATCACACCCCAAGGTGTGGCCATGAAAGCTGGGGTGCTGCCTGATGATCACTTGATTGAAGTGAACGGAGAGAATGTAGAAGACGCCAGCCACGAGGAAGTGGTTGAGAAGGTATGCCCCAAAGGGGAGCTTTTCTTACCCTGTCTTTCACTGTCATTGCAAGTGACAGGAAGATGAGTGGTAGGGGCCACAATGAGTTTATGGCAGAAGGAATATCCAGTTGAGTTGCCCCTTCATGTTAAGGCTGGACAGACTCATTAGTGGCAGAAGCAGTGTTAATATAGGGTTTTGGAATAAGGTCTTTGCTAGCTTCATAAGGGGCCTAAAGAACCATTAACTTTATCTTCTGAATCTTGTTTATACCTGGTTGGGAGCTCCTTGTGAATTTATGATAAATTCAATGTTGAGCTGATGATACTGAAACATTTTAATAGGAAGTAGAAGATAAACCAATGTGGTGATAAATACAGAGCTACACATGCAGAATATTGGAAGGCCCATGACCCCGAATCTTATGTCCCAGCATGGTTTCATGACACGTGGAAAACACTGAGATTTTCCTTTGAAGGCGTATGGAACCTTGAAAATTGACCAACCTTCCTCTATTCTTTGTAGAATGAGATTTCACAATGGACCTTTACTTTCTTTTTCAAACTCCTAGCCTTCACCTACACTTCTGGATTTTCTGAAGTTCAGCTCTCACCTGGGTTTAGTTAGCATCTATGTGGGTGAGGGCACACTTAACAAAGGGAAAAACAAATATGGAAATGAAGATAGAGCAATACTAGTTAGGTGGTAGGAAATAGTGTAACAGCTTAAACTCAGGCCTTGCATCCTGTATTTTCTGTTGCATCTGGAGACCATGTGCCTCTATACAGCAACTTTCCTATTTCCCAGCATTGTTCTTGGGGGTCAGTGTCGTCCCTCATCTGTGTGTGTTGTCGCAGGTGAAGAAGTCAGGAAGCAGTGTCATGTTCCTGCTGGTGGACAAAGAAACTGACAAGCGCTATAGTGAGCAGAAGATACAATTCAAAAGGGAAACCGCCAATTTCAAACTGTTACCCCACCAGCCACGAGTTGTGGAGATGAAGAAGGGAAGTGATGGCTATGGTTTCTATCTGAGGGCAGGCCCAGAAGCCAAAGGTGAGGCACTAGAAGAGTGGAAAACTTGGCAATGTAACCATCCCATTCTTCACTCCACTGCCTTGAGTTCCGTCTGGTGTATAGTGTAAGAATCCAAGTTAGAAAGGTAGGTTGGACAAAGATGATGAAGGAACTTCAATATTGGGTTAAAGAGTTTAGATTTAGCTCATTAGTCAATGAGGAGTTAAGAATTTTTGAACAATGTGAGAGAAAAGAAAAATTAAGCCTAAAATGTCTTAGGAACTTTATATATCTCAATTATTTCTAACAATTCTGTAAGAAGAATTGTTGAAATTGAGGGCTTGAAGATGCAGTAATTATATAAAGTCAAATACTTGTGCTGCAGCTGGGTCCAACTCAGGGCTCTTTAGTTCCAAAGCCCACACTCATTCTGTTGCCCTGGGGAGTGACTTGGTCTGACATGTCCATCAAGATGGATCTGAAGGCAGGGATATATCAAAGGGGTGGGGACGTGGGGGAAAGATTGGAGAAGGGAGAGCAGTTGGTGAGGTGCTGTAGTTTAGGTAGAATTCCAGACAGGAGCTAATACAAATCACATTCAGGGTAGAGGAAATGGGATTAGAGAAAGAGGGATGTGTGGAATATTAATACTAAGGTAGCATCAAAAGATTTAGATATTGACTAGATACCAGGGAGTGGATGCTGGGGAAGAATCAGCCGTTGAGTGTTGGTGACTGGGGGAATACTAACAGGCCTTTGGGATGGAGAATGGATGGGCAGAGCTGATTTTTGGTTTGAATACATTAAGTTTGAGGGATCTGAGATCTCGTTGGAGATACTTAGCTGGAAAAGTGAAACTGGAGCTGCTTGAACTAGTGTGAGGGACGAAAAAAGTATGAAGGCTCTGGAGACATCTGGTAAAGATAGTTGAAGTCGGAAGGTGGCTAAAGGCACATCCTTGAAGTGTGTATATACAAATGCATTCACAGCTGAATACACCCAAAGGCTACTAAAATGGAAGCATGGGTTTCCCAAGGTACAAAATTTTTGGTTTTGTTTTTATTCTTCCCTTCCCCCTTTCTTATGGCTTGGCTTCTATATAAGATGTATGGATGCAGGTATGCCCGCATACCTGGGACTTCCTGGGAACTTGCTGACCCTTAATGCTTAGCCTGCTGTTTGTCAATATTGAATGTTGCTTTTAGTAACATGATTCTTTAAGACCCTTTCGTTGTTACTGGCTAGGTTAGTTCCTGGAATGTGATCTGAGCAGGAAATTAGCCCAGATTGGGTGCTTTATAAGCTTCTTGGGATGCTGGTGGGAGGGACGGTGGTTGTACTTGGTGTGTCTTTTATATCTATTTCATCAGGGCCTGGGACTCCAGCAGAAATCCCAGTTTATTTGTTTATGGGCCTTTCTGATATTTTTATTTTTGGGGGTGGGGGAGGGTAGGTCAAATCATCAAGGACATAGATCCTGGAAGTCCAGCAGAGCAGGCTGGCTTGAAGAACAATGACCTGGTAGTTGCTGTCAACGGCGAGTCTGTGGAAACTCTGGATCATGACAATGTTGTAGAAATGATTAAAAAGGGTGGAGATCAGACTTCACTGCTGGTAGTGGACAAAGAGACTGACAACATATATAAACTGGTGAGTAGCACAAGGCCACGTGTTCGTGCACTAAGGATGGGTCCATTCATTCATGTCCTCAAATTTTGGGCTGAGTTACTACTTTGTTTTTCAAACTGGAAGGGGCATAATGATCATCAGTAAGGCTGAAATGAAGCTCAAGTTGGTAGTAATAAAAGAATGTCAAGTAAATGAGTTTTAAGTCTTTGGACTTAAGATTTTGAAAGAATTGGCAACTATAACTGCAGAATTACTCTTGACAATATGAGAAAATCTATGGATAACAGGAGCCTGGAAATAAAATTGTTCCCCAAATAGGGAACAATTGGATTTTAAACTGTAGATCAGTAAGTTCCACCAACCTCATGTAAAAGCCCAGAGAGGATTATTAAACTGCTTGTAAGTCCTTAGCAAATGAAGGAAGTAGAAACAGACTCACTAAGACCAAGTTGAATCAAACTAACCTTACTTCCTCTTAACAACTCCTAATCATAACACCTACTACTGTACTTATTTTAAAGTAAGAACTGAGGTTCAGTGTAGCTTAACAGATATCTGGGGGCCTTCTAAGTACCATCAGCCTTGCTAGGTGTTGGTCATAAATATGAACATGATAGATGGTTCTTGTTCTGTGACATATGATAATAGCATTCAAAATAAATGATACAGAAGAATATTATGGGTGGTAATATTAGCTCCTTTTTATAGATTAGGAAACTGAAGCTTAGAGAATGATTTGCTAAAGTCACCCAGCTTAGTAAAGACTGAAACCAGTATTTGAACCCAAGTTCTTGGACTCAATTCATTATGCCATATTCCTTCTCAGCACATTTTGATTAGATATTTGAAGATAATCTTATAAATAAGATTAAACAATGAACTGTATAGAAAAATGTGCTTTTTGGCTAGTTGAACAATCAAACTTAGAAAATACTTGATATTAGAACAACGTCAATCTGAACAGAAGTCTCTAATGGCAGGCTACTTTTTCCTGTTCTAAACTAGTTTAGTAAATTTGGATGGAGATGTGGAAAACATATTTAAAATACTTTCAGAGGACTTAAAGTGATGGTGGATAATTTGCTGGAGGGTGTTATTAATATTCAAAATACCTAGTTAGGCTAGAAAGAATAAAAACAAGGTTAAGTTTAGACAGAAATAATTCCAAGTACTATACTAACAAGTTATATGAATACCAAATAGCGAGACCTGATCTGATGACTGTAGAGAAAGACCAGAAACTTGGTGATATTCCAAGTAGCTGCCCCCACCCAAAAAGGCAATTTAAAGTTACATTAATTGACCCTTGGCTTCTGGAGACAACTATCTTACTGTACTGACTGAGTCAGATCATACTTGGAATCCCTAGTAATGTAACCTTGGGCAAGTTATCCTCTCTGTGTCTCAGTTTCCTTAGTTGTATGAAGGGGGTAGCTACTATGAAGTGTGGTTTAGGAGTGTTGAATGAGAATACTTAGAGTGTGCAGAATAATACCTCACACATATAAATGTTCGTTAAATCAAGATTGTGTCCGGCTCTGAGAACCTCACTTCTAAGAGGGCCAGTGACAAGAAAGGTAACCAGCGAAGAGATTTTGGAAGTCACCATGTGAGTATTTAGCTTGAATAAGTGTAGGCTTTGGAGAAGAGAGCATCTTTAAGAATTTGAAAGGCTATCACGTGAGGAGTATGCTTATTTTTGCGTTCTATGGGGCACAGCTGGACCAAATAGAGGAGCTACGGGAGCTAGCTTTCTTAGGAACAACCGAAGCTGGCAGAAGTGGGATGAGTTATTTCGCAGTTGGCGGGCAAAAGTCAAGCAAGATGTCAGAGGCCACTGCTCCAGCTGTCATAAAGGGGATTCTGACGTATTCTTTCCGACGACTCATAATCTTACAAGGAGAATGAGCACAGAATGATTTAACTAATTTTTCTGTTTCGGTTAACATAAGAGAATTTTGATCTAAAAAGATGCCTTCCCTGTTCTTCTTCCCCCTCCCCAAAGTAAACACCATAGCTTAGGCTGGGGGTCGGCGGGTGACTCTTTGGGCTATATCATGAATAAAACAAATACCTATAATAGTTTCTGGCACATTAGACACTCAATGAGATTTTATTCATTCTTGGTTCGAATATTTAAGAGTTCGATGTTACTGTACTTTGCCTCATGATGAGCTGCTACTGTCAGATACAGTCGATTTGTTCAAGTGGCACTATTGGATGCATTTTTACATGTAATGAGTCACTTTGATTTTCCACATTTTGAAGAGAGAGACTCTAATGTGGAACATTTACAAGTATATCACTGAAAGATCTGAAGTTAGTTGAACTGAGTAACTAACTAGGAGGTTCTGTGCTGGTGCGATTTTCACTTAGAAAGGAAGGCGATGTGGTCTTGTGGTTAGTAAGACAGACGATAACCAGGGGCCCCAAATCTAATTTTAGCCAGGCTGCTGAACAGTGTGACTTGAGGTGGAGCACACCCTGTGCTCACCTTCAATTGCTTATTTCCTATTCACTGCCTAAACAAATGTTTTGGATACTCATGAACAGCAATTTAACTGCTGCTCCAGGATCACACCATACTCAAATCTACCCGTCTAACCCTCTCACCCAAAATCCACAGCCAACTCAGCTATTTTTTCCATTAAAAAAAAAAAAATCAAACGTGTTTCCTGTTCTATGCCTCTTCTGAATTGAAGACCATTACTTTCTTCACATGGGTGGTCTTTGAGTAAAGATGGATCAGAAGTATTTAAAGATGGCAAGCAGTAAAGCGTTGGAATTAACATTTGTTACAATGTGATCATACGATAACTGCTACCCTGCCCTCAATTATTACTATGTGTATAAGTGGGTCTCTTATAGATGAGTCTTCAGATAGTGATAAAAATAGTGTTGTATTAGGGTTCTCCAGAGACAGAACCAATAGGATATGTATGAATATGAGAGATTAGGGGAGGTGGCTCACATGACTATGGAGGCTGAGAAGTTCTATGCCGGGCTGTATGTGAGCTGGAGACCCTGGGGTATCTCCAGGGTGGCTCAGTCTAAGTCTGAAGGCCTCACAACCAGGGAAGCTGATGGCGTAACCCACAGTCTGAGGCCAAAGGCCTGAGAACCTGGAAGGCTGCTGGTATAAGTCTTGGAGTCCGAAGGCCAGGGAGCCTAGGGTTCTGATGTCCAAGGATAGGAAGAGTTTATCCTAGCTCCAGCAGATAGACACACTTGTCGTTTCTGTTTTTGTTCTCTCCAGGCCCCCAGCTGATTGGATGATGCTTGCCCACATTGAGGATAGGTCTTCCCCACTTAGTCTGCTCAGACTTACATGCTGTTCTCCTCTGGAAACGCCCTCACAGAAACACCCAATAATAATGCTTTACCAGGTTTTTAGGTTTTCCTTAATCAAGCTGACACCTAAAATTAACCATCACAAGTGTCTTGTGTTTTACTTTCTCTAACATGTTTAAAGAGCTTTGAAAACTATTTTACTGAAGGGAAAAGGCCAGAAGAACCTACTTTACACGAGACATTCAGATGTGTTATTTTCCAACAGGGGGATTATGAATGGGTTATTTAGAGACTTGCTCACTATCATGGAGTCAGAAGAAACTAGCAATTCTGTTGGACATCTTTCTGGATCCTCGTACAGCGTTCTATAGTGGTTTTATATATTTGTGTGATGTTTATACATATTCTATAACTAAGCTCAATCTTTTATACCTTTCCTGGTTGGGGTAGTAGAGAAATTTTACAGCTTACAATAGATGTATCTGGAAGAAGAATAGAACATGTATGACATCTTACAAATTAAACCAGCACACTTTTTTTTATGGTTTTATTTTTTTTTAACTTTTCTTTATTTCTGCATATTATAGGAGTACAAATGTTTAGGTTATGTTGCCCTTGCCCTCCTCACCCCCAGTCAGAGCTTCAACCATGTCCATCCCCCAGATGGCGTGCAATGTACTCATTATGTATGTATAAACCCATCCCCTCCTCCCCACTCCCATCTGCCCGATGCCCGATAAATGTTATTCCTATATGTGTACTTAGGGTGTTGATCAGTGAAACCAATTTGCTGGTGAGTACATGTGCTTATTTTTCCATTCTTGGGATACTTCACTTAGTAGAATGGGTTCTAGCTCTATCCAGGAAAATACAAGAGGTGCTATATCACTATTGTTTCTTGTAGCTGAATAATACTCCATGGTACACATACCACATTTTATTAATCCACTCACGTATTGATGGGCACTTGGGTTGTTTCCACATCTTTGCAATTGTGAATTATGCCACTATAAACATTTGAGGGCAGATGTCTTTTTTTATAGAAAGTCTTTTGGGTAGATGCCCAGTAATGGGATTGTTGGATCAAATGGTAGATCTACTTGTATCTCTTTAAGGTATCTCCTTTTTGCTTTCCACAGAGGTTGCACTAGTTTGCAGTCCCACCAGCAGTGTATGAGTGTTCCTATCTCTCCGCATCCATGCCAACATTTATTGTTTTGGGACTTGGTGATAAAGGCCATTCTCACTGGAGATAAGTGATAGCTCGTTGCGGTTTTGATTT
>CAUYSK010021887.1:0-24177 GCA_963575035.1 Avahi laniger | reverse complement strand
TCCTATCTCTCTGCATCTGTGCCAACATTTATTGTTTTGAGACTTTTTGATAAAGGCCATTCTCACTGGAGATAAGTGATATCTCACTGTGGTTTTGATTTGCATTTCCCTGATGATTAGAGATGTTGAGCATTTTTTCATATGTTTCTTGGCCATTATTCTGTCTTCTTTTGAAAAGTTTCTGTTCATGTCCTTTGCCCTCTTTTTGATAGAGTTGTTTGATTTTTTCTTACTGATTTTCCTGAGTTCTAAATAAATTCTAGTTATCAGCTCTTTATAGGATATGTAGCATGCAAAAATTTTCTCCCATTCTGTAGGTTGTCTGTTTGCTCTCGTGACAGTTTCTTTGGCTGTGTATAAGCTTTTTAATTTATCAGATACCATTTATTTATTTTTGTTGTTGCTGTGATTGCCTTTGGGGTCTTCTTCATAAATTCTTTGCCTAGGCCAATGTCTAGAAGAGTTTTTCCAACATTTTCTTCTAGAATTCTTATAGTTTTGCACCTTGGGTTTAAGTCTGTTACCCATCATGAGTTGATTTTTATGAGAGGTGAAAAGTGTGGATCCTGCTTCAGTCTTCTACATGTGGCTATCCAGTTTTCCCAGCACCATTTATTCAATAAGGATTCTTTTTCCCAGTGTATGTTTTTGTCTACTTTGTCAAAGATTAGGTGGCTATATGAGGATGGTTTTATATCTGGATTCTCAGTTCTATTCTACTGGTCAATGTCCCTGTTCTTGTGCCAGTACCAAGGTGTTTTCATTACTATAGCCTTGAAGTATAGTTTGAAGTCTGGCAAATTTATACCTCCCATTTTGTTTTTATTGCCTAGGATTGTTTTTGCTATAAGGAATCTTCTCTGGTTCCATACGAAGCATAAAATTATTTTTTCTATATTTGTGAAAAATGATGTTGGTATTTTAATAGGTATTGGATTGAATCTGTAGATCACTTTGGATAGCATAGACATTTTAACAGTGTTGATTCTGCCGACCCATGAGCATGGTATGGTTTTCCACCTGTTTACATCCTCTGCTATTTCCTTCCTCAGTGTTTCATAGTTCTCCCTGTAGATTTCTTTTACCTTCTTAGTTAAATATATTCCTAGGTACTTTATTTTCTTTGTTGCTATTGTGAAGGGTATTGAGTCTTTGATTTGGTTCTCAGTTTGATTGTTATTGGCATATATGAATGATATATTAGTCTTATTTGTTATGTTTTTGTTTCAGCACTCCTAATATATCCTCTGACTGCTTTCTAACCTCTATGCTTTCTCATGGAAGTGAGCTGTTAATCTTATAAGGATCTCTTGCATGCAATGAGTTGCTTTTATCTTACAGGTGTCAGGATTCTGTCTTTTCCTTAGGTATCAACAAACTGCATATAATGTCTATTGATCTGGATTTCTTTGTGTTTATCCTAATTGTAATTTGCTGTACTTCTTGGATGTGTAATGTTTTTCATCAAATTCAGGAAGTTTTCATCTCCCAAAACATTTATTTGAATTTTTTTTCTTTGGTTCCTTTTATCTATCTTTCTGGTAATCCCGTGATGCATATTCTTTTGCTGTTTTTGGTGTTTTACCTTTCTTGAGTCTCTGCTCATTTTTCATCATTCATTTTACTCCCTGTTCTTTATAAGGCAGTGTAACTATAAATCTATGTTCAATTTCATGTATTCTTTTTTCTGCTAGTTGAAATCTATTGTCGAGACCCTCTATTGATTTTTTCGCTTAAGTTATTGCACTTTTGATATCCAGATTTTTCTTTTAAAATTTTTCCATCTCTTTATTGATATAAATTTTAGATGAGACAAGGTCATCATAAGTTCCTTTACATCTCAAACATGATTTTTATTCCTTTGAAAAATTTTAACAGTTGTTTTGAAGTCTTTTTCTGTTAGTATGACTTCTGTTTTCTCTCACAGACATTTTCTGTCATCTATTTTTTTTCTTGTGTAAGGATTACATTATCTTTTATTTGCACATATTATAATTTTCTATAAAATAGGACATTTTAGATAAACTATTATACTCTAGATAATGATCATTTTTTCCCAGAGATGGTATTTTTATTGTTGTCTGTTTTTTATTTGTTTATTGAATTGGGTGGAGGTGTTTATATATATATATATATATATATATATATATACTGTGCATATTCTTATATTGCTCATCAGAAGACACAGACTGTGTATGCACATAATTACTCTAAGATAACGGTGATTTTAGTTGCATCCTCTTTCTTTCTTTTCCTTATCTCTCTGTCAAGCTATCTGCCTATGTGTGTATGACACACAGGTATTAGGCTCTCTAATTGAAGGGTGATTTTTTTCTACAGTTTTAAAAATGTGCTTCAAAATTTTATTGAAATAATTTGAACCACTTTAAACAGGTAGTTTTTGAGGCAAGTCATCTTTCAGATTTGTTCTGATACAAGGAGGGCTCTCATAAGTTGTCACTTTACCTGGTACTTTCTGGTAAACAAGCTGGCCTATAGTTTAGCTTGTTACTCTCTTATAGCTCCAGCTTCATCTTATTTACTTATACCCAATATCTACATTGTTTTTTGGAGCATGAGGCCTGACCTTCTCCACACTTTGTTACAAATAAAGTCATACTTTTTCAGGAGAGCTTTAATGTTCTCTTTTATTCAAACCAGCCTCTCACACTGGTCAAAAAGAAATCTCTGATTCACTTATCTGAAGCTTAGGGTAGGTGCAGTGGCCTGCTTCTCTCATAACATTTCTTCTTTATGTATAGGATGATGATTGGTGGTGGTAGATTCTGTTCTTCTCAGCCTGCTTACTCTAGTGTTGAATCTCTGCCTGATAATCATTCAAAAATGAGGATAATCAGAAATCCAATATTTTCAACCTGTTATAACCACAGTAGAGCTTCTGCCCTATGAAAGTGGGCTGAGTATAGCAACAGTAGCCCTGACCTATCACCACAGGCACCTGGTATTTAGCATCAGCAACACAAAGTCAGGGATAAGGTAGATGAGAAATACTGGTGACTTGCTCTTTTCATTAAGATACCATAATCCTTAACTGGAAAAACCTCATACTTTAGGCTACACTCACCTCTTTCTTCAATCGCAGGTCTCTGGCGTCCATTTACCATACTTGTGTCCCTATATTTTGGTGTCCCAGACTTAGTTTGTCCATAAAAATGAAGACTCATTGTTGCATGTTTCTGAATGGAAAAACTGAAAAAAAATGCTTGAAAAGAATTTGCTCAAGGGAAAGACTCAAAAATCCCATAGGTTGAAGGTAATATACAGGGATCCATAAGTGCCAAGAACATTTCTTGCTTTAAAGATAATTCCTGGTAAGTAAAATTGACTTTTTTTTTCACTCCAGGGCTTAAGGAGAAAAAGATATTTCTACTCTGTCCATCACACCAACCCTTGATTATCCTCCTGTCCTTTGCTTCTAGAAGAGTGTGTGCTTTCCCTGTTTATTCTGTGGTTTAGGAGCTGAGTTATGTAATTCAGGTAAAAAGATTCATCCTTTAGGTGAGAAACATGGATTGATGATTTGGAGTGTATTTTCTGGTTAACTATTGCATCTGAGGAATGCAAACTGCTTGTTAATACTTTATAATAATAGGAAAAGAAACATATTTTGTTCTTTTTCTATGTCTGTGAGGTATAACATTAGGTTCTTTATTTGAAATATGTCTTCTTCTGTTTTTTATGAGATGAAGTCTTGCAATGTTGACCAGGCTGCTCTCAAACTTCTGGGCTCAAGTGATCCTCCCACCTTCAGCCTTCACGTTGCTGAGATTATAGGCACATGCCACCATGTCTGCCTATTGCTGAAAACTTCTCTTTTAGAACTGTTTTTGCTGAATTCTATAAGTTTTGGTATGTTATATATCCATATTTATTTGTTTCAACATATTTTTTAATTTTTATTTTAGTTTCTTCTCTGAGCCATTAGTTTTTCAGGAGCATGTCGCTTAATTTCCATGTGTTTGTCAATTTTCCAAAATTTCTTGTTATCAATTTCTAGTTTCATAGCATTGTGGTCTGAAAGTATATTTGATATAGTTTGAATCTCCTTAACTTTGTTAAGACTGTTTTGTTGTCTAACATATCCTTTATCCTGGAGAATGTTCCATGTGTCCTTGAGAATAATATATGTTCTATTGCTGTTTGATGGAATGTTCTGTATGTGTCTGTTAGGTCCATTTGGTCTAAAGTGAATTTTAAATCTGTTGTTTCCTTTCTGATTTTCTGTCCAGATGATCTCTCCATTGTCAAAAGTGAGGTATTGAAGTCCCCTAGAGTTATTGTATTGCTGTCTATCTCTTCTTCCATATGTATTAATATACGCTTTATATATTTAGGTGTTCTGGTGTTGGGTGCATATATATTTACAATTGTAATGTCCTCTTCATGAATTGACCCCTTTATCATTATATAGTGATCTTCATTGTCTCTTAGGACAGTTTTTCACTCACAGTTTATTTTATTTGAAATAAGTATAGCTACTTCTGCTCCTTTTTGGTTCTCATTTGCATGGGATATTTTTCCATCCCTTCATTTCACTCTATGTGTGTTTTTAAAGTTGAAGTGAGTTTCTTGTAGATGACATACAGTTGGGTTTTCCCCCCCTATTTATTCAGCTACTCTATGTGTTTTGTTTAAAGAATTTATTCCACTTACATTCAAATTAATTTATTATAGTTAAAGACTTAGTGCTACAATTTTGTTAATTTTTTTTTTAAGATCTTTTGTTTTTTTTATTTTTGTCTTCCTTTGTGATTAGGTGATTTTCTGTACTACTGTGTTTTGGTTTCTTACTTTTTATCTTTTATGTACCTACTATAGGTGTTTACTTTGTGATTACCATGAGGTTTACATAAAACATTTTATAAATATAACAGGCTATTTTAAGCTGATAACAACTTAGCTTTGTTCACATAAAAAAAATTATACTTTTTCATCTACACTCCCCACAATTTACATCTTTTTATTGTATATCCCTTAAAAATTATCCTGAATTATGTGGTATATGTATACCATGGAGTACTATTCAGCTTTAAGAAACAATGGTGATATGGCACCTCTTGTATACTCCTGGATAGAGCTGGAACACATTCTACTAAATGAGGTATCCCAAGAATGGAAAGAAAAGCACCACGTGTACTCACCATCAAATTGGTATTAACTGATCAACACATAAGTGAACATATAAGAATAACATCTATTGGATGTTGGGCAGGGGGGAGGGGTAAGGGTGGAGGGAACAGGTATATGCATACACAAAGAGTGCAATGTGCACCACCTGAAGGATGGACATATTTGAAACTCGGACTTGGGGGGAGGCCAAGGGCAACATATGTAACCTAAACATCTGTACCCCCATAATATGCTGAAATAAAAAAAAATTATCCTGAATTAAACAAATGCTCAACATCAAAAAATTATTTTAGCTATTATTTTTAATAGATTCATCTTTTAACCTTCATATTAAGGATATAAGTGATTTATACACTACCATTACGGTATTAGAATATTCCAAATTTGACTATGTCCTTACTTTTACAAGTGAGTTTTATAATGAGTGTTACTCATCAGCATCCTTTTCTTTCAGCTTGAAGAATTCTCTTCAGCATTTCTTATAAGACAGGTATGATGGTGCTAAACTCCCTCAGGGTTTATTTGACTGGGAAAGTCTTTATCTCTCCCTCACTTCTAAAGGACAGATTTTATGGGTAAAATGTTCTTGGTTGACAGTTTTGTTTTTTTTCCCACAGCATTTTGAATATATCATCTTACTGTCTCCTGGCCTATACGGTTTCTGCTGAGAAGTCCACTGCTAACCTTATTGAAACGCCCTTATATGTGATTTGCTTCTTTTCTTTTGCTGTTTTTGGGATGCTCTTTTTGTCTTTTGGATAGTTTGTCTATATTAATATGTCTTAGAGTTATCTTACTTGGAATGAATCTCGGTGGAGACCTTTGACCTTTCCTATGAATTCACTGATTCTTCTCTGCTTGATCAATCCTATTGTTGATGCTCTCTATTGCATTTTTCAGGTAATTTGTTGTATTTTCAGCTACAGTGTATTTGTTTTATCTAAAGAAAAATAATCTCAATCCTTCTGTTACATTTCCTGTTTTAGTTGCTTATTGTTTTCCTGATATTTTTAATTGTTTATCTTTGTTTTCTTAAAGTTTGCTGAGCTTCCTTAAAATAATTATTTTAAATTGCCTGGAAGTTTTTATATCTGCATTTCTTTGGGGTCAGATGCTGGGGAATTATTGTATTCTTTTGGTAGTGTTATGTCTCCTCATTTTTTTTTCTTTCCCTTGGTAACTTACATTGATGTCTGCACATTTAAAGAAGTAGGAACTTATTCTAGTCTGCAGACTGGCTTTGCCTGGGAGACCCCTTTGCCAGTCAGCTCTTCCAGATATTCTGGGATGGCCATCTGGCATGGTCTGCATGCAGGCTGACTTCTGGAGCCTTTGGGCAGGCTGACCTAGTACCTGAATCAGAAGGTGGGAAAATCTAGCACCTGGGTCTGCAGGGTTGGGCCTAGAGCCTGGATCTACTGGCGTGTACCTGTTGATTGGGTCCATGGTGGTGGGCTGGAGCTTGGTTTCACAAGGATAGGCCTGGAGCCTGTATCCATGGGTTCCAAGGTGGGCTTTAAGCCCAAGGCTATAGTGGCTGGCCGGGCACTGAGATGGGCCTGGTACTGTGGTCCACTGGGACAGGCCAGAAGCTTGAGTTTACAGGCGCTGGCCTGTCACTGGGGTGGGCCTGAAGCCTGAATACGCAGGGAAAGGCCTGAGTCCTTGGGTCATGTGGGCTCTTTTGGATCCTGGGTCTGCAGGGGTGATACTGGAGCCTCAGTTTGTGAGGCTGTCCTGGCACTAGTGTTTATTGGTCTGAGCCTAGACCCTGAATCTGCTGAAAAAAGCATGGACCCTGGGTCTGCTGCAGCTTAGGGCTATGGGGATCAGCCTGGAACATGGAGCCAGTCTTGTGCTGGACCAAATGTAGAGATTGGGTCCATTGGAGCCAGCCTAGAGTCTTGATGTCTGGTGCTGACCTGGAGACTATATCAGTAAGTGCTAGCTCAGGCCCTGGGTCTCTAGGTGCTGATCTCAAACATGGGTAGACAGGGATAGTCTGGGAGCTTGGATTAGTGCAGGCCATATCAGCATTTAGGTCAACTGGATGGACCTGGACCCTGGATCTGTTGAAGCAGGCCTAAATTGTGTGTCTTCTAGAGCGTAAGGCTGCACAGGTGGCATGGAGTGTGAGTCCACAGGGGCTTGTCTCATATTGGGCAGGTCTAAATACTGTTTCTGTGAGTGCCATACTGGTGTTCAACACCAAGGATGCTGACCTGGTGCTGGGGTAAGCCTGAATACTAGGGCTCTGTGGGCTGACCTGCTCTGGGCTGGTCTAGAATCTAGGGAGGTTCTGGTACCTGGAACTTCAGGGGTTGATCTTTAGGCTTTATTTATGGACAATGGCCTGATATTTAGGGTTACAGGGGCTGATCTAGTGCTAGGGTTGGTTTAGAGCCTGGGACCACTGGGATTGGCTTGGTGGTGAGGTGAGCCTAGAGACTGAGTGTACTGGGAAGGCCTAAAACCTGAGGCTGCAGGATCTGTCCTGGTGCTGGGAAAAGCCTGGAATATTAGTTTGCAGGTCCTTGTCTAAAGTCTGGGACTCTGGGGTTCTGCCCAGTGCTGGATTTTACTTGGTGGGTCTGATGTTGGAGTCCCAGGCAATGTTTGGTGCTCATTTTCCTCTCCTTCACCCCAGGGGAGGGTGTTTCTCTTCACATTGTGCTGGCTTGGTTGGGGAAGTGCTGACATGGGTAATGTAAAAGTGTCATCTTATCCTCTTTAATGCATCTTTTCTTCTTTCTGTGTTACACTCAGGTGCTCCAAGCTGTCACCGAGGTTCCTTAGCTCTTGTCAAGGGATTTTCATGCATGGATAGTTGCTAAATCAATGTTTCTCTGTGGTTATGAGTGCTAGAAAGTCCTATTCTGCCATTTTGCTCCAACTCCCTCAAGGATTTTTTTCTGAAAATACATTTGAATCCTCTATAAGTCATCCATGTATTGAGGGTTGTGCATAATACCCAGAAAAGTTTATTCTTTGATTTTATTTAGTTACCTTTAAAAATTATGTATATTCTACTTTTGTGGAGATTGGGGACTACAGAATGGTAAACACCTTATGCTTGAGTTGACATTAATAACTATCTTAAGATTGCATAGCTAGCAAGAGGCAGAGCTCTTATTTGAACCTAAGAAGTCACTCTCTGGTGTCCCTGCTTTAAGTCAACTCACCATGCTACTTTAGTTCCTTTAATTTTAAATTGAGCACTAAAATTTATTTAACATTTGAGCCAGCTACAGTTCTTTGTGTGAAGTTTGGACAATGGCCCTGCTCACAAAACAAAGGTCTCTGAAAAAACTCACAAATACTCACAGGCAAAGAATGAGAATGATCTGGTTGGAGTAAGCTGCACTTGTATCTAGGATCCTCAACTTTCATCACAGGACACTGGGATGTCTGGTTATGTTTTATCTACCAACTTCTCTTAGAATTTGAACCATTGGGTGTGATGGAATTAAATAGGAAAGAAGGTGGAGCTTTTTGAATATACATATTGATACTTATATTGGTGTACTGGACTTAACATCTTTGATCATATTCAGGTTTGAAGCTGAGGTATGTCCCCATTTTTGCATGATTACATTCTTATGTGGGTTAAAACTAGAATAACATTCTAGTTCTTGGCTGGCATTCAGGCAGTAGCAGTCCTTGTCTCAACAAATAGGAAACACCCATCTTTCTTTGGCTTACTAGAAAGGGAGGCCTGCCTTCAATCCTGCCTCATTTGATTTTACAGTGGGTGATGGTAGCTATAAATAGGCATAAGTTATTGAAACCACCATAATCTCATTACTTAAGTATTTAATGTTGGATAAAGACAAATACAAAGTTTTTGTTAGGTTTCTTTTTCTGTAAATGTCCATTCCTCTTCCTGGTGAATTAGAAGAATAAGCCAAGTTTATATGCAAACATAAAGAAGGGTTGAGTGGTGGTGGGTGGGGGAGGCTGATGTCAAATTCTCTACCTACCAGGTCTCTCGGACCCAAAGTATCTATAGATACTTGATAAATTTCTTGTCTACTCTGTTTTGTCTGTTGTTAATAATGTTACTACTGGGAATACAGGATAAGGGACTGTGACTACAAATGGGAACCAGCTTGAGGACAAAATAGGATTGGGTAATTATAAATATTTTAAGTCTTATATATTTGTGGATGACATAGGAATTTTTAAAGTTCTGTGGGTACTAAGGCAAATAAGGCAAATAAGGATCTGAATTCTGGAGGACTTAGGGAAGTCTGGTTTAAGTGTCTCTGACCTCTTAAATTCTTCTTACAGTGAGTAACTTGGACAGGTATGTACTTTTACAAATTTCTCAAATTCTCAATCCATAAGCTTTTCCATATCCTGTTAGGCTTTTAAACCAATAGTATTTTTGGTCTTGAAATATGCCTCCTTCCTTCCATGTTATCTGAGGGTGTTTGTCCAGGACAAAAAAAAAATGCAAACGTGGGGAGTCTTGTGGATCAGAATGGAAAGTTTGGAACAGATTCTATAACCAGACTTCTGAAAAAAGGCTGAGAATTCCAGGTGTGAGAGGGGAAATAGGGTATCTCTAGGCTCTAAGCCCATTTTCTCTCTTGGAAATTAACCCAGGTAAGTTTTATATAATACTTTGTTTCCTCTCTGGGAAAAAAAGAAGTAAAGGAGTTTCTGCCCTTTACCTGTTGGTATCTTCTGACTCCTTTCTATTTCTCTCACTTGAGATTCCTGCATGTTTTCTATGCTTCTTTAGTGGTTTTGTCATTAAGGTATGGAACTCCAAACAAGGGTGTATTAATTTTCAATTTATACATAATGAATTGCTCCAAACTTAAGCTTAAAACAACACACATTTATCATCCCACATTCTCCATGAGTCAGGAGTCTAAATATAGCTTAGCCAACGCCTTGGCTTCTGGGTCTTACAAGTCTGGGATTTCTGCTCAGGGGCTCACAAGCCTGAAATCAAAGTTTCAGCCAGTGTTGTGATCTCATCTGGGGCTCAAGGGCCTCTTTCAAAATTAGAAAAATTATTTCCTTGTAGCTTGAGGACTGAGGTTCTTAGCTCCTAGAGGCCACCTGACATTCCTGACCATGTCGATCTGTCCACAACATGGCAGCTTGCTTCCTCAGGGACGCTCTCTCTTGTCTCTGGCCTCCATATCTTCTTCTAAAGAGCTTACCCAATTAGGTTAGGTCCACTCAAGATACTCTTTTTATTGATTCAAATTCAAAATATTGGTGACCTTAATTACATCTATAACATCCCTTTGGCTATAACACATAACATAATTATGGCAGTAGCATTCCATAAAATACAAAATTCCTGCTCACACTAAAGGGGATGAGATTACATAGGGCATGTGCATAAGAGGTTATCTTCAGGATCATCTTAGAATTCTGACTTCCACAACAAGGCTTGGAAGTTTGAGGTGGAATTTGGTATGGAGAAGGATGTAGTGGGTGTGTTCGTAGGTCCTTTGACTTTGATGTAAAAAAAATAATATATAAAACATCACTTCTAATGGATTGAAATTCAATCAATAGATTAACACAGATGAGAACATATCTGAATGAGAGAAGAAAGAATTAAAAATTATTGTCTCTCAGTCTGAAAACCTGCAAATCAAACATGCAGAAGGTGAGGGGATACTAATGCAGAGAGGAATGACAGAGGAAGGGCAATGGGGGGGGTGTTTAACAGATATTTTTCACAATTTCAGGGATGACATATGGGCTGGGACCATCACGTGACTGTGTGAAAGTAAAAAGGCTGGGGAGCATTTCGGCAGGGCTGCCACATTTAACTCTGCTTTGTGCAGTGCCCCATTCAAAATAGTGCCATTCAGGTATACTAAAATATGATTGGCACTCTTTTGAGTGTGGTAATTCACAACATCTACAACCACATGTGGTGGCCCTGGAGGGAGGTGATGTGTCTGTCTGCACAGATGCAGTCACTTTGTCCAAATCAGTGCCCTAAAGTGCTTCTGGTGAGTCCAGATCTAGGGTTTGAGGGCCCCTGGAAAAAGCTTACCATCCAGATTTGTCAAGAATTCATATACCTTTGTCAAAAAAGCCACAAGCATTGATTTTGTAACCTGAGACTTTGCTGAATTTCCTTATCAATTCCAGTAGTCTCATGAAAGAACCTTTGAGGTTTTCTAGATATAAGATCATATTGTCAGCAAAAAAGTGATAGTTTGATCTCCTCTTTCCAGATTTGTATATACTTTATTTCTTTCTCTTCCCTGATTGCTCTGTCTAGGACTTTCAGCAGTATGTTGACTAGAAGTGGTGGTGATAGTGGGTGCCCTTTTCTTGTTCCAGTTCTTAGTGGGAATGCTTTCAACTTTATCCCATTCAGTATGATGTTGGCTATGGGTTTGTCATATGCGGCTTTTGTAATTTTGAGATGTGTTCCTTCTATGCCTAGTTTGTTGAGGCTTTTTATCATGAAAGGGTGCTGAATTTTGTTGAATGTTTTTTCTGCATCTATTGAGTCTTTGTTTTTGCTTCTATTTGTGTGATGAATCACATTTATTGATTTCCATATGTTGAACAATCCTTGCATCCCTGGGATGAAGCCCACTTGGTCATGGAGGATTATTATTATTATTTTTTATGTGCTGTTGAATTGGATTTGCTAGCATTTTATTGAGGATTTTTGCATCTATATGGAAATAATCAACAGAGCAAATAGACAACCTACCGAATGGAAGAAAATATTCACAAGCTATATATCTGATAAATGGCTAATAACCAGAATCTACAAAGAACTCAAGTAAATCACCAAGAAAAAAACAAACATTAAACAAATCCCATTAAAAAGTGGGCAAAGGACATGAACAAAAGTTTTCAGACAGACTAATAGCCAATAAACATATGAAAAAATCCTCAATGTCACTAATTATCAGGTAAATGCAAATTAAAACCACAATGAGATATCACCTTACTCCAGTTAGAATGGATTTTATTAAAAAGTCCAAAAACAATAGATTATGGTACGAATGCAGAGAGAAAGGAACACTTATACACTGTTGGTACAACCTCTCTGGAAAAGAGTATGGAGATTCCTCAAAGAACTAAAAGTAGACCTACCATTTGATCCAGCAATTCCACTACTGGGTATTTACCCAAAGGAAAAGAAGTCATTTTATCAAAAAGACACCTCTGCTCAAATGTTTATTGCAGCACAATTCACAACTGCAAAGATGTGGGATCAACCCAAGTGCCCATCAATTAGTGAGTGGATTAACAAAATGTGGTATATGTATACTATGGAATACTACTCAGCTATGAAGGATAAATTAAGTCCTTTAGAGACAATTTGGATGGAACTGGAGACCATTCTCCAAAGTGAAGTATCACAAGAATGGAAAAACAAACACCACATGTACTCACTATTAAACTGGAAGTAACTGATGAGCACTCATGTTCACAGAGGGAAGTAAAACTCCATGAAAATCAACTGGGGGGAGAGGGGAAGAGGGTAAAAACCTACTTAACAGGTACAATGAACACTGTCTGGGTGATGGCCACACTTATAACCCTGACCCAAGCATAAAAAAAGCAATCCATGGAACCAAAAACATTTGTATCCCCATAATATTTTGAAATAATAAAAAAAGAAATGAGTTAAAAGTTTTATGCCACTGGGAAATCTAGATAATTTTAAAAAATGTAAACTCTCAACCTTATCCCAAACCTATGGATTCAGAAACTCTGGAGTTGGAGCCTAGCAACGTGTGTTTTCACAAGCCCTCCGGGGATTCTACTGCACCATGCTCAAGTTTGGGAAGTACTGTAGTAGAGTCTATTGAAAGTATAAGTGGTGACAAAGCAAGATGTGGCAAAGGAAAGTCATTATTAGTAGCCTTAATAATGATGCTTTCAAAGAGCTGTTGAAGACTGAAACTAGTTTACAGGGGAAGAAAACTAAAGTAAAGAGAATGGGAAAAATAATTAATAAAACATGCTCACGAGTTAATAAAGTTGAGCAATGATCTTCAAAAGTAGAGTTTTATCAATGTTGAAGAATCATCCAACCATGTGTAGGGTATTCATACTTTGATTCTGATAATGAAAGAAATGAGTGTCAAGAGAGGTCAACTCCTATGATGTATTTGAATATTTTATGCTGTATTTTTAAGAGAGTCATCTAAAAGAAGTGCTATTTGGTGCCAATGTTTGTGACAACCTCCTCTCAGAGGGGAAAAACCAAACACAGTGGTCTAATGTGATACATTTGATAGAAATATTGAGAAAGAATTTTGTTTTAAATGTTTGTTTAAACACAGGTGTAGGACAAAAAACATATACGTAGGTTTTTATAATAATTATACTTATCAATTCAGCAAATATGTGTTGAACATCTATTCAGACACTAAGGATGCAAGACCAAATAAAACATAATCTCCTTCAAAATATTTACAGTATAGTGGTAGGAGAAGAAGACAATAAATTAACAGTTGGCACACCTGTACTCGAAATTTGCCCAGGAAGTTATAGGAGCACAGAGGTTCTCCAGATGGCATCATAGAACTCTTCTCAAAAGAGAGGAATGCTCAGTTGAATTCTGAAGAATGATAGTCAAAAAGAACATGCTAGCAGAGGGAATGGTGTGCAGGGAAGGCATGGAGGCAGGAAATGCCTTCTGGGAAGTGCTGGAGGTTTGGTATGACTGTGGGTGGGGGGAGGGCAGGGAGAGGACACGAGGCTAGAGATCTAGTAGGCAGTGACCATCTCATGGTGGCCTTGGGTGCCATCCTGGTAACACTGGTGTGCCAGGAGGACCAGGAACAGATATGCCTTTCAGAAAAACCACTCTGTCTCAGTCATACGGTGAATGGATCAAAGAGAGGGCCAGAAAGGAGGTGGGCAAGATCAGTAAGAAAAAGATGGCCACAATTGAGGTGATGCACTATGGCATCAGAGCTCAGGAATGCAGAAATCAGGCAGTTCTAAAGGATGGCAAGGCCTATAATGGGACAGAACTGAGACATACTGATGTACCCGGATCAATTGTGGGATGGGCTGTAGCAATTTGTTACCAATATTAGCAATAAGTTGGTGATTGATTTTGTTATTTTTATGAACTAGAGACTATTTAAGGCCATCCTCGTAATAATGTCAGTCTTATGTTTCAATCTGCTTTCTGGAGTGGGAGAAGAAGGACTTGCTGAGGCCACAGTAATTGCTGCACATCTCTGAGCAAGGCATTTAAGTATACAGCAGTGACAGGATGGGAATGTGTCCCCTCCCTCCTGGAGCTCTCCAGATGCTGGCGAAGGGGGTAGGTTATAGACCTCACAGGCCAGGAATGGAGTTCATATCACCTGCAGGCCATCCTACCTGTGCTTGGGCACATTGCTAAGCGGAAGGAAAGGCAGGGCATGATCCTCTTCTCCTCCCCCTAACCTCAAAGGGGAAAGCTCTGGCAGGCATTGAGGAAGGTCATCTTGATGTTCCAATAGGCCAGTGCTCTGACGATAGAGGCTTCCATAACAGGAACCACATAGGTAACCTTTCTCTCTCTCCTGCTGCTAGATCTCTTCCCTTTGGTGGGATTAGTATGGCGAAATGGAAATTGTGGGTGCCTTCTGCTTTGGAGGGGGGTACCCACTCTAACCATGGCAGGTCAAGTAGGGCCAGGGAGGGGTTCTCAGAAAAGGATATCGGCTTAGGGCTGGTACTGCCCTGAGTCTTAGGGAGGAGAAGGGGTAGGAGGAGGATATAAAGAGAGTTCTTGAGGTTTTTGCAAAGTCTAGATCATTTCACCAGTTAGGAAAGAAGATGGGCATTTGCTCGACACAGAGCCTGGGCCATAAAAGCAGAATAGGCATATGGCTCAGCTTCCCTTGGCCATACCTCAGTCCCTCAAGCACAGGCTACAGACACTCTGATTCTGCTCGCAGAGATATGACTAGCACCAAGTAGGGTCTAGGGGATAGTTGGATAGTTTAATATTGACGAACAGAGAGTTTAATATGTTCTAAGGCCCTGGAGAGATTTACAATAGAATGTTAAATAGCAGTTTTCCCTGAGCAGGATTTCAGGTGATTTTTAAAAATTTTCTTCTCTTTGATTATCAGAAACTTCTATAATAAATATGATTTCCTGCTCCTGCTGCCTTCTCTCCTTATTTTAAAGCAGAAACATTACTGTCTTGCAATATTTTTACCAACAATAAAAATTAAGTAGACTTCATGAAAATATGTTAGTGTGATTTTAATATTATTTTGAGATTTTGATTGTATAAAGTTTTAATGTAAAATGTTCATTATTGAAGGGAAAAGATCTTTCAATAAAAAATACCCACAAGAAAAAAAAATATATGATTTCCATTGGTAATAATAGGAAGTAAAATTTTGTAAAACATTATTCCCATGTTGGACAAAGAACCCAAAGTAAAAAATTTGATATCATCCTACATACACAGGAGTTATATATACATATATATGAGTACATAAGAAAAAGGCAGATACAAAGTGATGAACGTATAATAACAGGGAAATATTTTAGAATAATTAGTCATAATTGAAAACACTGCCCATTCTATGGCTCAAAGATATGTAAAATCTACCCAAACGATTACTATCCACAGCTGAGAAACTATACTAGTATGTAAGTTCCCATATGTAAACCTAGGATGCTAGAGTCTTGTTTCAATACACTGAATTATATTATATACTGGCTTCCTTAAGTATATGAGCTATAGTAGACAATCACTACCTCAAAGATTAACAATGATGTGCTTAAAAATGGGAGACTGAAATAATTCATAATGACAAGAAAGAAAAAGAAATTAAGGCAAAAGAAAAGACTGCAGTATCAGAGAAAAGAGCCAATGCTGCCAATTTAAAAATCAATGTGCATCGTTTCAGCTGATTTTTATCTTTCTTAGAGTTTTCAGCATTTTCTGATTTTTTCCATAATTAAAAATATTTTAAATCTACATAGTGGGGAGAAAATATTTATAAACTACACATCCAACAAAGGTCTTGTATCTAGAATATATTAGGAACTCTCAAAACTCAACAATAAAAGGCATATATAAGGATTCTAATCTTTCCACATCCTTGCCAACTCTTATTTTTCATTTTTTTTATTATAGCCATCCTAGTAGGTGTGAAGTAGTATCTCATTGTGCTTTGGATTTGCATTTCCCTAATGACTAATGATGTTGAGCATATTTTCATGTGCCATTGGCCATTTGTATGTCTTCTTTGGAGAAGTATCTATTCAAATCCTTAGCCCATTTTTAAATTGGGTTGTTTGTTTTTTGGTTGTTGAGTTACAAGAGTTCTTTATGTATTCTGGATAGTAACACATTAACTGCCACGTGAATTGTATTTAACTCATGCTAGTTTTGAGCCCGGCGCCTCGCAAAGAATATGTAACTCATACATCTCTTCACCTTAGGAGCCACAGAACTATTTTTCAAGTTGCATATAACTCATGCATAGAAAACAATAAAAAATAACAATTTTTTCATTAAATTAGAAAGGATCATTTTGTTTAAAAGTTTTTATTCTATTTTTGTAATAAAACACAGTGGCCCCAAGGAAAAAATTTTTTCTAGTGTAGCAGTCAATGTGTTAAACTCTTATCAGATATATAATTTGCAAATATTTTCTTTCATTTTCTAGGTTGTCCCTTCATTCTCTTAACAGTGTCTTTTGATGCACAAAAGTTTTAAATTTTAATCAAGTCCAATTCATCTTTTTTTTCTTTTGTTTCCTGTGTTTTTGGTGTCACATTTAAGAAATCATTACTTCATAAAGTTAAATATAGAATTACCATATGACTCCACAATTCCATTTCTAGGTATGTACCCAAAAGAATTGAAAACAGGGACTCAAACAGATACTTGTACACAAATATTTGTAGCAGCATTATTTAAGATAGCTAAAAGTGAAATCACCCAAGAGTCCATCAACAGATGAATAGGTAAACAATAAATATGTGTTATAGCTGTACAACAGAATATTATTTACCCATAAAAGAAATGAAGTTCTGATACATGCTATAATATAGATGAACCCTGAAAACATTATGCTAAGTGAAATAAGCCAGACACAAAGAACAAATATTGTATGATTCTACTTACATGAAATATCTAGAATAGGCAAATTTATAGAACCAGAAAGAAGATTAAAGATTAACAGGGGTTAAGGGGAGTGGGGAATGGGGATTTAAGGCTAAATGGATATAAAGGTTCTGTTTAGGGTAATGAAAAGATTTTGGAAATAGATAGTAGTGATGGTTGTACAACATTGTGAATATTATTAAGGCCACAAATTATATGGTTCAAATGGCAAATTTATGTTGTGTGTATTTCATCACAGTAAAAAAAACTCAACAGTTAAAAAAATCGAATTAGAAAAAGGGTAAAGGACATGAACAAACGTTTCACTAACAAGGATGGCAAATAAGAACATGAAAAGATGTTCAATTTCATTAGCCATTAGAAAACCTGCAAATTTTAGCCACAATAAGATATCACTACATCTCTATCAGAATGGCAAAAATAAAAAATAATAAAATAACAAATTTTGGCAGGGTGGTAGAACAACTGGATCTCTAGTATACTGCTGGTAGAAATGTAAAATGGTACGGTCACTCTGGAAAACAGTAGGCAGCTTCTTATAAAATTAGGCATATGATTAACATGACCCCACAAGTACACTCTTGAGCCTTTATTCCACAGAAATGAAAATTTATGCTTTCACAAAAACTACATATCAATTTTCATAGCAGCTCTATTCCAAAAACTGGAAACAGCCCAAATGTCCTTCAGTAGGTGAATGGCTAAATAAACTCTGGTCTATCCATACAATGGAATATTACTCAACAATTAAAAGATACAAACACATGCAATACCCTAGATGAATCTAAAGAGCATTATGCTTTTAAAAGGTTATTATGAAAAGGTACATACTGTATGATTTCATTTACATAATATTCTTGAAGTGATAAAACTACAAAGATGGAGAGCAGATTAGTAGTTGCCAGGGCATGCAAATATTGAGGGGTAACATGAGATAGTTACTTTATGGTGATGAAACTGTTCTATATCTTGATCGCGATGGTGATTACATGAATCTACACATGGAATAAAATGGCATAGAAATACAAACACACACACATACACACACACACACACACACACACACGAATGCATGTCAAAATGGTGAAGGCTGAACAAGATCTATAGTCCAGTTAACAGTGTTGTACCAATGTCAATTTCTTGGTTTGATATCACACAAAATGTCACCATTGGAAGAAGCTGGAGGAAGGGTACATAAGACTCCATGTACTATTTTTGCAACTTTCTGTGAGTCTATAATTATTTCAAGATAAAATTTTTTAAAAAACACATTTAAATTGGTACATGAATACCATGGACACATTTTATCTTGCTTCTTTAGCAAATGGAAAATTTTTCATAAAAAAACTTAATGTACAGAATAAGGGTAACCACAGTACTAAATTTGGTATTGTAGCATAAGAAAGGCCCCTTTAAAAATTGGTATATGAGAATGAAGATGAAAATATAGGAACCTGATACAAAATGCACCCACTGCAGAAATGGCCAAACAAAAATAAAACTAAATAAACCATATTTTTAAAAAATGTATACAGTGCACCAAGTCTTCCCATTTCCCAAATTATCCATGCATAAAATCCTTATTTATAGTTGTGGTTTTATTTCTGCATACAGAAACAAAGTATATATGTCACTTTTCCTAGAAGAGGGTGGGTAGGGATGAATATACATTTTTTTTTTTAAGAAGAGGAAACGAAGTTGTAAAGCGAACAAGTAATTAACGTGGGTGGTAGCACAGGAGTGGGGCTTTGCAATGAAGCTGGAGAGAGATAAAGAAAGCTAGGAGAAGAGAGACCTGGGGTTCAAGTAACTTTTGTGATGGGAAAATAAAATAATGAAGGATATTCAAGTGACAGGAAAAGGAAAAGTTCATCAGAATACCTTGTGTGGTATGACCAAAAAAGATCAGGCTGCATTGGCCAATGCGGGGGTACGGTCTCTGCAGCTGAAGCTGATGCATCTTGCAGACAGAAACACAAGGGAAGTGCAGACTATGTCCCTGGGGGCACTGGAGAGAAAACCAAGGAAACTGAACTCTGTCATCACATCTAAGGGATAATGTGGGAGCAAAAGAGAAGACAAAGCCAAGAGATTCAGAAGCTTAAAAGTAGATGGAGTAAAAAGCAAAGGCAGGAGTTTTGCTTTTGAAATATTGTTTCCTTCATTGATAACTTGGGGAAACTTTTGGCACTCTGCAAATTGTCACAAGTGGTTATAAAAAAGATAAAACAAAACCAACAAAACAAACAACATAACAGCAACACCAGCAACTAGAAAGCTAGAAATCATTTAATTTGGGTTCCTCCTAGTGTTTTATAACTTGGTTACGTAGGTTATGGGAATCAGTACAAGGGCCAGGGTCCGCGGGTCTCATTCTGAAAGACTGAACAATTGAAATTTTTTTTTTGCAGTGTCTAATATAAATGCTGGAGAAATATGATTGACAAATTGCATGGGACAAAAAAAAAATTTAAGAAATTCAAGTTCCAAATCACAAGCGATCCCCTACCCTGACTCTATACACAGTCTGCCCATGGTTCTGACCTTGGCCCTTTTCCATGTCCTGGGAAGGGGAAGAGAGGTGCACGGGGACCATGGTAGAAAGGCACATTTCTGAAGAGACTGCTAGGCTCCTCTATGGAGGCTCTGGGATGGGGCCCTGGAATCTGATTTTTAAACAAGCCCCCCAGGAGAATTGATACAGATGGTCTTTGGTCCACCATTTCAGAAGCACAGTCCCACACTGCCTTTGGTAGACAAGTTCCACTCCTAAATGTTAGCCCTCAGTTTTTAAACATTTTATGCTATAAGAAGTATTAGTAGCAACCATGAGGCTAGGTCAATTTCATTTTAGTCCTTTACAAGGCTCCAGTTCTTTTGAAATTAATCTTGGCAGAACCCATTGGTCTTCAGCTTCAACATAATCCAGAAAGGAAACAACAGATGCACAAGGAGGAATGAGATGTTCAAAGGATATCATGAAAAAAACAATAGCAGAAGCATTTATTTAGCACATACTAGATGTTAGGTTCTAAGTGCTTTCACGCGTTAACTAGAACAACCCTGCGGGGTAATTACTGTTGTTATCACCATCCCCATTGTTATACAGATGAAGAAACAAGCACAGAAAGGTTAAGCAACTTCCCTGATGTCACACAGTAGTGAGTGGAAAGTCTCAATTCAATGAAAATGGAAAAGGAACAAATGAAATAGGAAATGGGGATTCTCCTCCAAAGGAATGTTGTCTTCAGTCAACATTCATGTTGTCCCTGTTTTGGTGCTGGTATTTCCTACTTAATCCCACATCTTGAATTCATAACAGCACTTTTCAATAAAAATATTTTCTGTTCAGAAAACAACTTCAAAGAAAATGAGCGCAATAAGCCAAAGATATAGGTTGGGGGAAGGGAACCAACACGAAAAGAAATATAAAATTATATTTTCCCATTTCGAGTAATTCAGCTTCAAACAAGCCAAAGTCTCTTGAAATCAGATATCCTATAGCAGGTCACATTCCACATTCCAGAAAGAAAACATAGCAAACAATGTAACTGCCACACATGTCACAGTGGAACAGAGTGGTGTTGATTCCCAGTTCGCAAACTGAGGGGTGAGTCAGAGGTACAACCGCCTGGAAAGCTGATGAACACAGGAGGTCCAGTCTTGTTAAAGTGGGGCAGAGACTGGGCCTTGGCATTTTATCAAGTTCCCTGGCTGATTCTTACGCTCTCCAAAGTGGAAGAACCATTGTTCTACAGGGATCTGGGTTCACACTGCTTCATTTTTTGAGGCATCCCAAAGAGAGGAAACTGGCAACTGAAAGAGCCTGAGACAGCAAGAACACGCTTAGCAGACACAAGCTTCATGCATCACGGCTACATCCCACTTCTTCCGTGTGTCTGTCCATCACAGCTCTCATTAGCCCCACATGGGTGCAATTGACTTGTGCCCATTTCCCAATGCAAGCCCCGACTTGCCAAGTGCTGTGTCTCCAGAATGGAACCCAATGTCTACACATAATAATTATGAAATAAATATTTGTTGGAGGAATGAATTGATGGAAATTTACTAGCATTAAACTTATAGAATAGGAGTGGTATTGAAATGTCTATATATCTAACTCCAAAGGGCGTATAGTTCAAGAATTGAAATGGTTTTGTAATGCATGCGGTCAGAGGTTAGTTTCTTTCAGTATCAAGGAACTGGATGGATGACTAGTTGGTGATGCTGAATTCTGAACCCACATTCTCTCTTTCAGTGGGGAACCTGAGTCATATTAACGGCCTAGGGCCTCCTCAACTTGTCTCTAAAACAGATTATTCTATTATTCACCTACCACATAAGGGTTATTTGAACCAGGCAATTAATGACCCGGTCACCTTAAAAATACCAAGTGCTTTTCAAATGTTTATTATATGGTCCTGGGACTAATAATGTTGCTACAGGGATTTCTTTCATTGAATTATATGTTGTTTAAATGTAAAAGAATGACCTTTTAATCACGAAACAAATGACTTACTATCAATTGAACAAGAGTAGTATTTTCACAACTTGAAATAATCCAGCCTAAACCACCAAATACAAAGAATGTATACAAAAATGGAACCATATTCCCTCTGAACATGGTTTCTGTGGAGCAACAGAGCTGTTCCCAGCTTGTGCACCATACTGGCATTATTGTCCACCAATAGTGAGGCTGTGCAGGGGGTGTTAAGGGCGTGAGCTTAGAAACACAGATCTGAGCTTACTTGCAGCTTGGAAAGTCACTGAACTAAATGAAGTTTTGATTTCCTTATCTCTAAAATGGGGAAAATAATCATATTGTTCTTAACAGGTTGTCATAAAAGTTCGTGCATGACAAGTGTTGATCTCAATGCCATAACAAAGTAAATGCTCAATAAATGTTGCCCTGTAATAACCATCATCTATGCCATGGCAATTGGTATCTAGGGCTTGAATAGAATAACCAGTTAGCTCCTTCCCTTCATATCACAACCCCATCTAAGTCAGTTCCATCCTAATGGCTTAAATGGTTAGGGAAAGCATTCTGTAGATGAAAACACTTAAACTAGACCTTAAAAGATGAGCAAGATTTGACTAAATAGCCCCAGATTTCACAGTCATTCAGAATCTAGTCAGCCGTGGCCAAGGAAGATTGGAATCACGTGGAGCAGAACATGGCTACCTAGGTGAGTTTCTTTTGAGTGAGGACAGCGTCCTTCAAGGAATATTCTTAATTTTAACACTCACATGTCCAGAAGGCCCAGCTTAGCTACTCTGGCATTCTTACCAGTCATCAAGAATAGTTAGCTTTCCATACTTTCTTGGGCACTTTTGTGTGTCTATATGTGCAAGTGTGCGTAATAAACTAATAGAAAATTCTGGTAGCCGATCCCTTTATATTTTACACAGACTCAAAGACCTTCTTTGGATCAGTAGCAGCAGGAAACATTTCCATTTTCAATATGGGCCTGCCATCTGTCGGAAGGCTAGCTTCTAGAGCACCACATTTTCTCCATTGCTATTTTCTACCACTCAGTTATATTTTCAACAGTCTCTCTCACAGCACCACATGCAATAATAATTGCTATCTACTGGGTGCCTATCATGAGCCAGGCACTTTACATGCAGTCCCTTGAGGTACATATGATTATCCCATTTTACAGATGAAGAAATCAAAGACTCTGAGAGGTTAGGTAACTTGCCCAAGGTCATACAGCCAGTAAAGCTGAGCTGCGTTTTGAACTGAGATCTGTTTGACACTATTTAACAAGGTCCTTTTCTCTCCCCAGTGCTTGCAGTGGTGTCGAGAAAGGACATTTTGCTTTGAGGTAAGTTTAAAGCATTTTTTTCCAGCCCAGCGTGTTGTGCTCACGTCACTTCATTTCACCATAGCCACATAAGCAGAAATTGCTTAGGAACCTGCTGTCCCCGGGCTGGGCTTCCATCCAGCTCCCAGCTGTACAGGGGGGAGCAGTGCTTCTATTAAATTAATGTGCTCCAACAGGAGTACATCATTCCAGTCACCTGAGAATAGGAAAAGCCTTATCAAGAGCTTGCTATTCATTTTAAGCCACTTTAATCCCCTCTGGTTTGATGCAAATTCATTTCATTAATAATTAACAGCACTTGGCAATGCTTTCCCTTGGTCTCAGTTCTTGGTCTGCATTACACTTTGCTGAACATGAGAAAAATCAGGGTCGAATCAAGGGAGAAAAGACAATGAGAGAGCCAGGATCTGGCATTAACCCACCCACCCCTACCCCTACGGAAAAGGCAAGCTAACTATTGAAGCAACAGATATTGGCATTATCTGCGAGGCAGTGTGGATGATCCTTGTAGTTCATCTTCTTAAATATTACATCTTTAATGAGCTCATCCAAGCTTTGATAGTGTGGCTTTAAACCTTGCTTTTGGGTAGATATTATAGATCAGTGGCTCTCAGACTTGGCTAGGAGTCAGAATCGCCTCTAGGACTTAAAAAATACACATAAAATCTACTAAAGCTGAACATTTATGTATCTTATGACCCAACAATTCCACTCTTAGGCTTATGCCCAACAGAAATACACACATATGTGCAACAAATCATGCATCAGGATGTTCACAGCAGCACACAGTAGCTCCAAACTGGAAGCCACCCAAATGCCCATCAACAATAGAATGGAGGCTGGGCGCAGTGGCTCACACCTGTAATCCTGGCACTCTGGGAGGCCAAAGTAGGAGGATTGTTTGAGCTCAGGAGTTAGAGACCAGTCTAAGCAAGATCGAAATCCCATCTCTACTAAAAATAGAAAGAAATTGGCTGGACAACTAAAAATATATATAGAAAAATGGTGGCGCATGCCTGTAGTCCCAGTTACTCGGGAGGCTGAGGCAGGAGGATCGCTTGAGCCCAGGAGTTTGAGGTTGCTGTGAGC
>CAUYSK010021886.1:0-16680 GCA_963575035.1 Avahi laniger | reverse complement strand
TTGTTTGAGCTCAGGAGTTCGAAACCAGCCTGAGCAAGAGCGAGACCCCGTCTCTACTAAAAATAGAAAGAAATTAATCAGACAACTAAAAATATATAGAAAAAATTAGCCGGGCATGGTGGCACATGCCTGTAGTCCCAGCTACTCGGGAGACTGAGACAGAAGGATCGCTTGAGCCCAGGAGTTTGAGGTTGCTGTGAGCTAGGATGATGCCATGGCACTCTAGCCCAGGCAACACAGTGAGACTCTGTCTCAAAAAAAAAAACAAAAAAGAATATATGTAGAATTAGAGAAGAAACAGCATATATTATTTTCAGTGGTCTGAATGACTATGAATGTATACTCTTATTGTTGAAAGTATTAATAGTTGCCTGACCTCTGCTGGTATATCAGCCATTCTGTGTTTTGTATCTTGCTTTGAAAGCTCCTTTTCCTTCTGTCCTGCAGCTCTGTAATTAGATTAGTTAATCCTCTAATCTACTCTAGTTTTTACCAGCTCACAGAATTCTCTGGCAGCCTACTCTATCTGTGCCTTCCTTACTTATTTTTTCCTCTTGTCTTTGATCCTATGATAAAGTTCCTCTTATGAACTATTTAGTCAGAAGGAATCTTGACCAATTCAAACAATTTAAAATGCTTGACTAAGCAAGTCACAACACCAGGTGAAATCTCTCATTGTAATGGACCTGCTCTGTACTGAAACTTGTCATATTTTTATAGCCTTGTTAATAATGATATGTTTTTATCAAATTATTTATGGAAAGAGACAGATTATAAATAAATGAATAAAACCAAATAGTTTTTTTTCAATTACTTCCTTTCAAAATTATTTTAGAGAGCTAGAATTACCATGTAATCTTTTAGGCCCTAATTATTTATACTTCTAAGAAACTTTATGATTTCAAGGTTTGAGAGTTCTCTTGAACACCTTACATCTTGTTCTTTTCGTTAAATTAAAGGAAAAACATTTCTAATGACAAAATTCGAAAAACGGCCATTAAAGGTTTATTTTGTTACTCAAATGGCACTGCGTAAGTGATTACTAAATCTGTCAATTTGTACCCATTGATTAATTTATGCAGTATAAAGCCTAAAAACTGAAATCAAATTATGCCCATCAGACTTCCTAATTATTATCATGGACAGGAAAAAACAAACAAGCCCAGGAAATGCCAGATGCCGATGTAATAATAAACTTACATGGGGAAAGGTATGGGTACTAAATTTTACTAAGAGCTATCTTGGACTAGGCACTATGTATATAATATCACAGTTTCAAAAAAGACTCTTTTTAAAGAAAAAACATGGTCTTGGATCCTCCAGTATTAAATTATTTTTATTATTGTTTAAATTTGTACAAGTATAAAACAAAATATAATTTTGTATGCTTATAGCTCTTACAGAATTATATAACCATAATAAATTACAGTTTTAATAACAAAAGTACAAAACCAATAAAAGCTAAATCTTACTAGGAAGGCAAAAACCATTATCGAAACTAAATTGCTTTCTCAAAGTGAATATGACACAGGTTTCTCTGAGTTGAGCATGTGTGTACCACTGTGTGATGACTATTCTCCCATCATTTTTCTCTATTGAAACTGTTGGAAACATTTGTTTCCGTAGCATTGTGGCCTTATCTGGCCCTCACTTGGCACAAAAACACTTTTCACGTAAGCATTTCTCTGTTTCTCATTAGGCTGTGACAAAGTAGTAGTATTTGGGGACAATGTGACCCAGAACACAAATGTCAAAGCAAGCACTGACACTACACGACAGTGTTTGTTTTAGCATGTTCAGTCACATTTTATGTTTATTTTTACCAGAATATACTTCTGTTCACTTTTTAAAAGATTGTCATCAAAAAGAAAATTCAAACAAAAAAAATATCAGAAAAGTCTTGAATAGGAGGATTTTGTGGACTCCCAGGATAAGACACACTACTTTATCAGATCTAATCCTCATAATAACTTTTATAGATTGATACTATTTTACCATTTTACCAATGAGATTGAGGTTGAGAAAAATTTAGTAACTTGCCTCAAATCAGACAGTGATAAAGTAAATCTAATCCTATGTCTTTCTAACTCCAAAAGTCACCCCTTTCTGTTAAAGCGAGTTGCCTAAATTAAAAATTTAGGAGTTAAGTTGGATGTAGGCTGAGGGATTATAACTTTATCCCTCAAACTCATTTGAGCCTTCAGATGCAATAGGCTATAGAAGGATAGTATTCATAGGTATGATAAGGGTTGGGTTGCATGATATATTTAGAATAACAATTTTACATCATTTATTATACAAATTCTATCATTTATTTATTTATTTTCTTTGGTCTCATTCCTTGGATAGGTATTCTAAGGCATGAGAATGTTATGGTATTTTAAGTTTCCTGTTGTACCAATTTACTGAATAGTCTTTTGTATGTTGTAGTAAATAGTAATGTACACTTTTTTTTATTGGCCAAAAGATTAACCAACAAACCTCATTGTGGAAATTTCTGGGATGACCCATGAGTTTAATCCACATGAGGTACACATCAAATGAGTTATGGATGCTCTCCTTCACCACCTTCTAAAACCATAAATGTTACCACTATAAAACTGTGGATTATTACCTACTTGGAGAATAAGAAACTTATTCATGCAATCCAGTGCTCTGTTCCATCACTCAGATACCAGGTTGGCTTGACCTAACCAGGAATCTGAGGTTTGCAATGACCTTACTGTCAACCTGTCAGACATTTTAAACTTTTGATTTAAAAGGGGTACTGTAACCATATATAAAGTGTGAAATTCTGGCCCTGTGCTGGATATAGAATTATAAAATTTTAAAAATGTTATGTTAAGCACTTGGTTATAATAGTTTAATGACTGAAGAATGAAGGAATAATTTATGTATGAGGTATGTTTTGTCTCTTATTTTGAAAATGTTTCAAATGAAGTGAATATGAATTATATTTTTGCACTTAAGGTTAATTGTATATATAAAGCTAGTTTTCTAGCTTTCAAACTAAATTTAAGACTAATAGTATACATTTTGTTTCTTAGCATTAGATGTTCTTATTAAATAGACCACTTATACTGATATCAATATATGCTACTTATTATAACACCCATATTTCGAACCAAAGAATAACTCTCTACTGATGGAATTTCAGGTACCATTGAAGGTCAACATGAGATAATTTTGAAATCGTATGATTTCCAAATAACTAAAATACAGTCTGACTTTAATTATTGTTTTTCTTTCCATAACAAATCTGGTGAAATCATCTTTGTTTCCCAATAATCATTTCGTGCTTATTACAGGCAAAAAGTTAACAGTCAGTGTTTGTTAAGATGTTGATTAAAGAAGTTAATAGTCAATACTTGTTAAAGTATTGTGTCAGAGGTCCTTAAGTACCTGTGTTTGGTAGTATAAATTGGCATAATATTCCTGAAAGGCATATTATTAATATATCGACACTTTTAAACATTTATATACTTTTGATCCCTCAGGTACATTTCTAGGAATACATTTTAAGGATACAAACAGATACGTCATCAAAGATTTGTATACAAGAATATTTACTACTATATAATTTATTATAGAGAACAGTTGGATGCAACTTAAGGGGGGTATTTAAATGTAAATTTTCAAATCTATATGAAAATAAAAATGTACCCATCACCCAACTTTAACAAGGAATATTTTTTAAAAAGAAAAAACTGAGTTATTTTCAATGTCAGACATGATATAATAATAATATATGAGTTGGAATACAATTAGAAGAAAACATATTTAAGATATAGCTGAGAGACCATTGGTATAATCTTTGTGGAGGACTCATAATCCCGGTAGAATTACAGCTTATTTAGTAAATTGCATAATTCATGTTATTAAAATGTTCAATGTCATGCTGGAGAGATTCTGATAACCAAAATTTAGTTGTCATACACAGCTTATCTTTTCCTCTGATCATAGAGGATATCACTGCTTCTTAAGTCTTAGTCCTTCTCTAATGCTCAACCAAAAGACTAGTGGTAAATTGTAATGACCACATTGAACCTTGCATTTTGGCAGTGCTTATAATTTATGAGATACTTGAGACCATAAATTATTCCTTATGTTAATTTTAAATTCCTGCAATCAGGTCTTTTCAGGGATTATAAAATTTGCTGAATTTGCCCCTTTCTTTGTAAAATACTCAGTAATCTGAGATAAGATCCAGCCATCGCAAAGGAAGAACAAACATCCTTCTATCCTGTTGCTTTTAAAATTGATTGGGAATCAGAATTAATTGATCTTTGTATAGAAAGAGTGACTAAAAATGTAAATATTATAAGAAATAAAAATGTAAATAACAATAAATATTTTTAAAATGATGATAATAGTTAATTTTTTACTGAGTGATACTATGAACCTGTCCTCTGCCAAGCACTTTATACATAGTAATTGATTTAAACTTCATAGCAGCTTTATTGTTTGTATTGTTACTATATAACCTCACTTCACAGTCAGTCCTAACTCCTAGTACCTCAGATGTGACCTTATTTGTAGATAGTATCATTGCAGGTGTAATTAGTTAGGAGAATGTTATATTTGAGTAGTGTGGGCCTTTAATCTGATATGACTGGATGGCTGGCATCTTTGTAAGAGGAAAAGATACACAAAGTCAGAGACACAAAAGAAGAAGATGGCCTTGTGATGGTGGACTCAGAGATTGGAGTGATGCATATACAAGTCAAGGAATACCAAAGATTGCCTGCAAACACCAGTAACTAGAACAGTCCGGGAAGGTTTCTTCTCTATAGGTTTCAGAGAGAGCATGGCCCTGCTGATTTCAAACTTCTACACTCCGGAAGTGTGAGGAAATAAATTTCTGTTGTTTTAAGCCAACCAGTTTGTGGTACTTTGTTATGGCGGCCATGGGAAATTAATATAGATGCTGGTACTATTCTCTGATTCTTCTTTCTTACTACCTCCCCCACTACCTCCCAACTTCCTCCCTGGGAAAAATTTATGAAAACAAAATAAACAAAAACAAAAACATGCAAAACACAAGCATATGGAATCAGAGTAGAGTGAATAGTGTGTTAAAATGTTTTTGTATCTGTGTATTTAATTGAATTTTATTCTCTTCATCATCATTTTAAATGAAATTTTAATACAAACTAAATCATCTCTCTGGAGTGCAGGGATAGCTCGTTGGAGTGTATGTTCCGCATATGCTTTTAGGGATTAGTTAAAGGTAGTAATATGTCTTTCCAGTTTGTTGGGCAATTTAGAATCCCCTTGCCTACCTTTTCAAGAATATTAGATGTCAGAATGAATTGGTAACTTAGCCATGTAGAAATGGAAAGGATATAGGGATCCCAAAGTAAGCATGGCAAGCATGGGTCACAGAGCATGTGGGCACTGACATATGCTCCAATGCTTTGATGACCCATTGTAATAATAGGAAATTTAAAAAGGAGAGAGCTGTAAATGCTTGTCTCTGCCACTCCCACCAAAAAGGTCCCAACTGAGCATTTGTATTAATGCTGTTGTCTTTATTGATTTTTTCAATTTTTTAATGATTGAAATGAGATCAGGGTTCTAGTCCATTTTAGACACTGTTCCCTTTTTCCTTAATCTGCTTTTCTGGTTTCTGGTATATTTATATATGTAAATCTTCCATGAGGGGAATATTCCCACCCCTTTTTGGCCTGTTAAATCAATAAGTTTTGAAGATTAGTCAATTAGGGTACCAAATATTTGACATAATTTGAAAAGTAAAGCTGTTTTAAGTGCATGTGAGTATATGATTTTTTTGGAACTCGCTGTGCCTAAGCCACAAACTTTTTTTCCTTTTTAAGTGAAAATATTGACTTCGAGGCTCATTGATCTAGGTTGTTTTTCCCAGAGCAGTATATATTGTCCATTTGGTTTTCCTGTCAAACTCTTCCCTTGAACATATTGGTAAAGAGTATTCTTTATTTGCCTTGGAAGTTAATTCCATTATCAGCTGTGAAATATAAGTGACTTTTATTGATTCAGATGACTTCTGCATTTGCTATTTTGGTGCAGAATTAATCACAGCAAGAGGAAATTTGTCAATGTGGAAACGTATAGGCTGAAAAGAAGCCAGATGGTTCATATTTAGATAGCTTGCTCCTAATATACCTAATTTATAGTACTTATTCCTTTTATTGCTAATTTGATTAAATAAGATACAAAGATTTTAATATTCACTTTGTTATAAGATCATTTAAGTGGGTGCTTTCAATTTCTTGACGTATTAGTTGTTTTCTCTAAAATCTGAGTGACTATAATCACAGTTCTTATTTATTTTATTAAGATTCTAGTGTTTATTTTTAGTTTTTTTAGATGAAGCTTAACAGTGATTAATGGTTTAGCTGGCTAAGAACATGAAGAAGATTTCAGTGCTCAGCAAAGAAAAAAAAGGAGAGATAGTTTTTCTTTCTGAAGTTTCTGTGTTTCTTAGTTTGAATCATATGAAATTGTCATTTTTGTAAGTCAAATAGACAACTTCATATTGTTCAATACCTATTGTTTTGTTTAGAATAATAATGTCTATGGTTATACTACTCTAGACCCTCTGTGTAAACCTTTAACATACAGGCTATAAAATGACAATGATTTATCCCATTTACACATATTTTGACATAACTAGAATGAATTTTCAGATTTCTAAAGTAGTTTAATTTGTAATTCTATGCTTTAATTGTCTTTAAAATTCAAGATAAAAATTACTGTGCCATACCTGAAGAAAGTATTAATAGTATTCTATATATAAGTAAAAGTTTCTTCTCACTTACTGCTTTAATGGATATTTGATCGTTCAGTTAGGACAAACAAAAACAAAGACAGAAAATCAAACTGTTAGTTGGCTTCATTATGTAATTGGACTATTCGAATGAAACAACATTCTGAAAATTCGATATTAAATTAACTTTATTCGAACAGATACAAAACTACTTCTTCAGGAGGAAGTCTGGCTTTCCCTATAATAACTTCTTCAGTTTATCACTGCATAAGTAGGATGGTTCTTCAACTAGACAAGACTATATCAGTGAATTTTCACTGAATAAAAAATTTACAACATGCATTTTTGCTTTGTCACCAACACAGAACACCTGCACAAATGGCATTTCTTAGCAATGTTAGTCTTGCAATTTCTGCTCTCCAGCTCCTATCAGATGCCCAATGAAGAGAGATTATATGTTTTACAAAGGTTTATCCAAAAGGACATATTACCCATCCATCTTTCTAGGATAGCTCTTATTTTATATCAAATTAGGTTACTAGACTACATAATACAATTTTCAAAGACTCAATTTATAGCTGTGTGTCTCCTTTCATTCTATCCTCAGCTCAGTTTCCTTCCAATCCTTCTGCCCCATTTTCTTTCCTTTCATTCATCATTTTACTAGCAGTTGGTGTATATTTTTCAGTCCCTGACCTCTCTTAACATTATATATCAGGGATACATGCAAATAAAATGTTACGCAGTATCCCTATGCAAAAACTTGGTGACTGATTCTTTATATAGTTTAATCTTAGAAGAAGTTTGTTTTTCTCAGCACACTAACTATGTTTCCTGTTATTATACAGTGAGCATAATGGAAAACTAAAAAAAATTCCTTTACTGATTTGAGTTATTGTTTTTCTTATGTAACAAGAAGTCTGGAGGTAGCCAGTCCAAGGGCAGGTGTAGTAGCTCTGCAATAACTTGGATGTCCCTAGCTCCTTCTATGTTGCCACTTGACATACTTAGCATGTGGCTTTCATTCTCTTTTTTATTGCTTCAGACCCAAGATGGCTGCTGCATTTCCAGGCATTACATCTACTTTCCAGGCAAGAAAAAGGAAAGAATCAAAAACCTGTTCCCACTCCCTACAAAGAAAGGAAATTCTCATCAGGGGCTGCCTAAATCTTATTGTCCAGAATTGTGTTACATGCATGAGAGTATTTCAGTTGAGTATTTTAGTTTTCTGTCTTTATAGTAAAGGAAGGCAAGGAAAAGAGGTATTGGAATGAGTACTGAGCGACACTATGAAGCAACAAATGGTAAGCAGTTCAAAACTAATAAATTCTAGATCAACTGAGTTGGTTTTTGCATTTTAGCAGTAGGCATGATTTGTGTAACATCAGGATCCAAAAGAAATGCTGTTATTGGTGAAATGATAATGTAAATAAGCAAAAGGAGTTTTTATTCTTAAACATAGACAAATTGATTTTTGATAACCATATTGGTACAGGGAAATGTGAAATAAGAGGGCAAAACAGACATACTAGGACCAATACTATAAAATTGAGTAACTTTTAGTTTTATCTTTATTAAATCTTTTTTTTCAAAATATATGCCTTTGAATCTTCTGCATTTCATGACCTTAGTGAAGGTAGACTTTCAGCCTTTGATTGCTTTTTTTTTTTTTTTTTGTAGAGATGGGGCTCCTTGGTATGTTGCCCAGGCTGGTCTTGAACCTCTGGGCTAAAGCGATCTTCCCACCTCTGCCTCCCAAAGTGCTAGGGTTACAAGCGTGAGCCACCACACCTGGCCCTTTGATTGCTTTTTGAATAAAACCTGAATTAAGGAAAAGAATTTTTTATAATAGAATATGATATAGTACAATCTCAAATAGAATTTTATATGATTGATTATATATGTAGCAGTCTTAGATTTATATACAACAGATGTAGGCTGGTTCCTCAGGAAACAGGAAATTAATATATAGGAAGTTTGTTAGTGAGAACTCTCGGGATTTACACCTGTAATGGAAGGGAAGGAAGCAAGATTGGACAGAAGGAGAAGTTGAGCTGTGATGCATTCAGAACAAAGGCCTCAGATAACTGCATGGGAAGGCTGTTTGGAGTTGTTCCAGATTGAAATAAGGAGGCTGGGTCTTTGTACCCTGACATTGACTAGTCATTTGATTCAAGTTGCCCCTAGGAGGTGGTGTGATTTTAGGTAAGGTTATCTATACAACTGAGGGTAGTCCTCAGAGAGGACTGATAGCCAAGGGCTGACAGCAGTTGGGGAATAAATTTTCCAAACTTAATTATATCTGTGGGAAAATCAGATTTAACTTAGAAATTTTAGTTTTAGGGGCTGGTCCCAGTGGGTTATGCCTATAATCCCAGCACTTTGGGAGGCCTAGGCAGGAAAATTGCTTTAGGCCAGGAGTTTGAGACCAGCCTGGGCAATTTAACCAAACCCTGGATCTACGAAAATAAAAAAAAAAAAAAATTTAACTAGGTGTGATGTCCTGTGGCTGTAGTCCTAGCTATTGGGAAGGCTGAGGCAGGAGGATCATATGAGCCCAGGAGTTGGAAGATACAATCAGCTATAACTGTATCACTGCATTCTAGCCTAGGTGACAGAGTGTGAGACCCTGTCTCTAAAAAAAATAAATGAATAAGATAAATACATTTTAGTTTTACATCACACTTTTTCAGAATATTATGCATGGTAAGTGTAAGATCTACCCATATGTGTTCTCAATTAAGGCTCTGGAGTTGGACTATTAAAGGTGACTTACTCCAACTCAGGATAAAAAATGCTTTATTAAGATTAATGTGAAGTTTCACGTGAGACTTCTCCCAGCTCCACAAATACTAAGTTAATTCTGTTTAAGTCACTTATTTGTAATAGCATTCTATATATGCTGAATACTAAATAGGAACAGTGAATTGTCATTTAATTTTTTTAGTTTTTACTTGTTTCCTCATGGGAATATCCATTTTAGTACAACTTCATGATTATCTTTGTAATATTTTGAAGGTTTCTGATGGAACACATAATTCTTCATTCCCTTGTCTCGTCTCATAAAATAACTGGCCTTTATTAAAAGAGTCCCCCCACCCTAATTCTTTTTCTTGGATAGGAGCTTAGAAAGGAGGGAGTCTGTCTTGGTTGTTATCCATGCCTCCTTGCCTCTTGGATCGATTGCTATAATTTATTTTCTTTTGGCCTTTCCCTGAAAGTCATCCAGAAGCAACAATATTTATGGAACAGAGCAGCTCTGCTACTGAACATGGCAGAGGGCGAGGGGGCAGGAGGGTATCCTCTGGAGCATGTATTTACTGCAAGAAAAGCAGTCAGATGGATTGAATTTAGATTTTACTGATTTAACGCTTAGAATAATCTGAATTTAAAATCTATGACCAGTTTGTGAGAAAATGGGGTCAGTAAGATGATAGCTTTAGGAACATTGATTTTGATGAAACTGAATTATAATGGACACACTAATTACGTGAGAGACCCATACATCTTGTGTGGCAGAATTAGAATTTTTAGAGCATAAATCCACAAGGCTAAAAAAAATCAGGAGTGGCTGAAGCATCAGTTTACTCAGTTAACAGGAGGATTGTGACTAATTTCTTCTTGGTTCATATATTTCTGGTCTTAATTGGATTCAAATATCATTGGTAGATTTTGGTATAATTTCTATATTAAATATTTTCTTCTGCCCCTTTGTACTCTTTCTTCTTTTTCTTTGGCTATTTTAAGACGTAGTGAGAATGGAAATAATAGGGATAGTACTTTTATAAGACCTGCCAACATTTTTTACCATTTTTACCATTACCATTAGTAAACAAGTTAAAATATGTCACTGATGTAGCTATAACCTAGTAAGTTGATCTGATTTGGGTGGCTTATCTAGAGACAACTTAGGATAATTTTCACTTCTACCTTTATGTAACACTAAAGTTATTGTATCCCTTTATCCCTTGAGTGTTGTATTCACCAGGTTAGTTGAGTTTTCTTCAGGTTAATTTTATAAGCAAATTTATCTGAGATCTGATTTAAACCAGAAACAAATGAATTGTTGTTTTTTTGAGTTTAGTCAATGGCTTTGTTCTGTGGCATCAAAAGGGATGTTTTTGTTTCATTTGATGACTATCCAGTTGAAAAACAGAACCAGACACTTATCTGTTAGCATTTGATTATGTAGAAATGCTCATTTCTTGACACTATAGATATATTAAATCTCTAAAGTGCTAAAAAAAACCTCTTCCCAAGTTGGCAAGCAGAGAAGTTTTATTGGATGCTTCTCTTATTCAGATTTGAGTAATTTTACATAAAAATATGACCCATCTATAAAAGATTTCCTAAATAGAGTCTTTAGAATAGGATTCTTAGACCCTTAGAAATTCTTTTCCAGATAATTCAACATTGCTGTGTTCAGTTAATATTGAGCAGACTTTTCTATTAAAAATTTGCCCACTTGCAAAATAACATTTGAATATGTTTTAGCTTATGAGCATTTGACATATTTATTACTTGATTATCATAATAATTCTATGGAATTGTTAAGACAGCTACATTATTATCCCTAATCTGTAGATGAGTGATCTGTTAATAAATGGTAACACATCATTCTCTTCCCTCATGGATGATCAATTGTTTTGCTTTCCAGTAGAAGTTATGTCTCTGCCTTGAGCAAGCACAACCTCTTTTAAAAGGGCAGGAATAGCTGTTGTAGGTTATAAAAGATGCAGATCCTGATCAGGCTAGTAAGAGCTATAACCTGGTAAGCTGATCTGATTTAGGCAGCATATCTATAGTAAGTAGACTATATCCAAACAAATGAAGATTCCATGATCAAGAACTTAACAAAGGCAGCAAGAAAGCTTTAATGATGATGGCAATACCATGCTGTCTGAGTTTCAGAACTTCAGAGGGCACATTCATAGTGTATTTTCTATGTTATCCTATGAAATTGTGCAATATGGCAATATTCCATATATATTAAGAATATTAAAAGAGAGCAGTTGTTCAATGAAGAAACTCTGAAGACTGAGGCCTTTTATTCTGCTAAGTCTGATAATCAGTAAGTCATTTTCCCAGACAGAATCTTTTCGTCTTAAAAGGCTGAGGTCAACTGTCACAGCTGCAGTTTCTCCAGGGAAAAATAGTCCTCATACTTAGCCAAAAGCCTTTCATATCACTATGTGAAGAGAGAGCCATCTCCTGCAGTCAAATTGAGGATATTTATGCCCCTTTCAAGCATGGAGAGGTGTGCTTCTTAGATGGATGAACTCTGTTAGGCAAGATGATAGGAGTTCAGGATGCCATATCTTCATGTGATTTTTGCACTTCAGTTTTACTGAATTCAAAATAGATTGTGAACGTAGTAGCTCTCAGTTGGCCTCTGAGAATTCTAAGTTATGGCTTACATAAAGTTAAAATATCCTGGGATGATCTTTAAGTGATGTATAGTTGGGTACAAGCTTTTCACAATGTTAACATTTCGATTTGACACAGAGAATCATTCTTTTTGGATAGTTGATGATTTATTTTTATTTGAAATTCTAAATCCCAAAGATAATTTTCTTACCATGAACATTGTGTTGTTTGGCAGGTAGTTTTCCCTAAAGATTATTTAAAAGTCTCTTATTCTTAATTGAATATGTTACACAGCACAGAAGTTCACTAAGCAATGCTTCCAAAAATTATTTGCATTTAGTGGATTATGCATAACCCCATTTTAGAGCTGATGAAAGGAGTCAATAAGAGTGAAGTAGCTTAAATGCATTTTCAAGATGTGAAACACTCATTGCCAAAGAGAAGAATAAATATTGGATTGAAATGATTTAACAGTAAACTTTTTATCTTATACCAGAAAGTAACTATTTGGGGGGTAAAGGTAAATATTTTAAAATGTAAAATTAATGACAAAATTTTCTTTTACTTTTCTAATGCTACCTTTGCCAAAAATAGCATTATTTTCAGTCTACACATAAAGGATATGTAATTTTTCTAGGGTAAAAGAGGTTGAAGCTATTGTTACAACCTTGCTGGCCATAGATTAAAGCGTCTTAGTATGTTACTATATTGACATAAAAGTAGAAAAATTGTAATAACTACATTTGAAGCAGCTTATGTTGAAATTATAGTATAGTATTTTCTTTCTTTTTTTTAAAGCCTGTGAGAAGACTCTCTTGTTTTATTGTGTTTTCAGTATTTTCTAATTATTTCCCCCAAAAGGTGGAGAATTGGGTATTTAATTTACATGAGAATTATTATATTATTATCCATAGATTAGTATGCATTCCAAAAACTAGACTACAGTCACTACTTAGTGCAAAAAATTACTTTGAACATAATTTAATATATAATGAATCAGAAACCCTGACAGTCTTCTGTGGTGTCTTGGGTACATCTTTATGAATTCTAGATATTATACAGTACTTTGGAAAAACGCTATTTGTTTTCATTTTACCTTTTGGATTTTGGATAAATTGGGATTTGTTATATATTCTTTTTACATTCTTTGATGCCAAACTTTAAGAAGCAAGTTATTTTTATTCAGGAATATTTAAAAGTTTCCTTTTAAAAAATTTCTTGACTGAAATATGATAACTCTACATAGTTTTTTTTTTTTTTTTCTGTTACTGTTGTGGTACCTGGCACCATTTTTTTATTAGCTTCTGAATCATCATCTGGAAAGAAAACATTCTAGAGTAACATCATTAAAAGCAGCTCTGATAATGCACAGTCACTACTTCTCTACATAGTTTTAAAATTGCATTTATAAATGACTCCTCTACTGGAATGAAACTTGTAGACTAAGTTCTATTTGTCTCTCACTCCACTGAAGACAGAAATCTCTTCTGAAGTCAGTAAGATGTTAGCGTGGGAAAAGAAAATGTGTAATAAAAAGAATTGAGCCCAATAATTCCTGCTATTATGGTAACTTTTGTCTGAAACGTGGAGTAGTCTTCAACCTCTACTTCCCTTTGTTGAATTAATATAGTAAATATTTGTGGAATATGATTTTGAGCAGTTTTTACTTTTCTAGATTTATAATTTGATTTTTTAGGAAACAATCTCAGAGAAGTATTAAACCTTGGCTAATTTTTTGGAAGAAAAATAATATTCATTGACAAAATTCCCTCAGGTTAAAACAGCAACAATGAAATGAAGTGATTTTAATAAAAATAGTAATAAATTTTGATTAGTTAATTTATTAAGTTTAAGTACTTTTCTATTCATGTAGAAGATTTCATCTAGCTTCCTAGCAAAGCTGTGAAGTTGAGAAAGCCAATATGGGAAAGTTATGGCCTAATGAGATGACTTGCCAAATGTTATATAACTGGCTACCAATAGGTAGCACCAGGACCAGAACTCAGATGTCCTGACAGGCTAAGTTCTTGTTCTCTTCAGCCAACCATAGTCTCATTTTATAACCTGTTGATCACTATGAAGCCAAAGTTTTAAGATTATAGAGATTAGCTCTTTCACAAATCTACCAGAATGATTCTTTCAGGTATACTACTATTACTTCATCCAAAGCAGTTTTGTTGAGTGATAAATAAAAAATTACCATGGTAAAAATTACTTTTACTCAAAAAGATACTGTTAATAAGGTGATACATTGAGGTTAAGGCACCAGTTTCTAGCCCAACCGATTTAGATCTTTATCCTGGCATGAATTTAGTGGCACCTCCTAGTCCCTCATGGACTTTTTTCCACATCAGACAAAACCACTGAATGGTTTTGTGTAGTCTGGCAGGATTGTTAGTTGCAGTGGTGTAGAAACGGAAACAATTTGGGAGTTGTAGGTTGAAACTGAGGTGCCTGGTTCTATGAAGTGGTATTCGTACTGAACTTTGAGTACCAGATTTATGTATATATATAAAACAATTTTTTTTAAGGTGGATGGTAGTAGTGGCTGTTTGAGTGTTTTTGGAATACTGAGACATTGGGCATAATTGTACATCTTATAAAGAGGAATTTTGGAGCAGGATGGATTGTAAATTCACTGCAAATTTAGAATCCAAACAAAATTCATTTCATGTTTGTGTAAACTGTTCTAAGCCATTTTGAACTTACTAAAATTTTTTTTCTATAGTCTGTGTTTTTGTGTTTAAGGCCAGCTTTGCCTTTTTCACTATGGGATTCATATTCAGTGGGCCTGCTGAATCGCTTCTAGACTGGTCCCAAGAGAGGCTCATGCTATTGTACTAGGTTAAATCTTTATTTACAAATAATTATTGAAGATCCACAGAATTCAGTAAGTTTTTAGGAAAGTTGACATGATCAACACATTCCAAAAGGTTCACATTAAAGGGGCATTGAACCAGCATGGTAAACTATTAAAAAAAGAAATTTTATTAAAAAGATACAGCATTAAGATTGTATTTTTAGCAGCTTATACAAAGTAGACAAATTTGGAGTTGTCATGAGAACATATTCTACTTCCTCTTATGAACACTCATAACATTCACTCTCTTAGGTCTTTGGATTAAAAAACTAGATCACAGTGCTTTCTAATGGTAAATTTTCAGTGTGTCAATGAGATAAGGAAAATGGTCCTGAATTATAAATATAATATTGCCTTATATCTATAATTTCATTAATTTTTTACACAGTTCCATTGTCTACTTGCTTTTACAAGTAATTATAACACATTAAGTTTTTTTTCCTCAATTTTATTGAGGTATAATTGACAAACAAAAATTATATATATGAGTGCAATGCGCACCACCCAAAGAATGGGCATATTTGAAACTCGGACTTAGTTGGGGGAGGGGGGCAAGGGCAACATATGTAACCTAAACATCTGTACCCCCATAATATGCTGAAATAAAAAAAAAATTGTATGTATGTTAGCTGTGGGCTTGCCAGATAGGACCTTTATTTTGTTGAGGTGCATTTCTTCTATACCTAATTTGTTGAGAATTTTTACCATGAAAGTTTGTTGGATTTTTTCAGATTTTTTGCATCTATTGATATGGATCATATGGTTTTTGTCCTTCCTTCTGTTAATGTGATGAATCACCTTTATCGATGCATATATTGAACCATCCTGCATCCCCAAGATGAATATCCCACTTGATCATGGTGAATGATCCTTTTAATGTGCTGTTGAATTTGGTTTGTAAGTATTCCGTTAGGATTTTTACATCTATGGTCATCAGCAATATTTGCTTATAATTTTCTTTTCTTGTAATCTCCTTGTCTGGCTTTGGTATCTTGGTAATGCTGGCCTCATAAAATGAGTTCTTTCTTCTTCAATCTTTTAGAAGAGTTTGAGAAGGATTGGTGTTAATTCTTCTTTAAATATTTGGTGTAATTTACCAGTGAAACCATCAGGTCCAGGGTTCTCATTGTTGAGAGTTTTTTGATTACTGATTTGGTCAATTGAAATTTTCTATTTCTTCATAATGCAGTCATGGTAGGTTTGTGTATTTCTAGGAATTTGTCCATTTTTTCTAGGTTATTCAATTTCTTGGCATACAATTATTCATAGTATTCTCTTGTGATCTTTTTTATTTCTGTGATATCAGTTGTATTGTCTCCTCTTTCATTCATAATTATTTCTTTGAGTCTTGTCTTTTTTTTAGTTGGTCTAGCTAAAGGTTTGTCAAGTTTGTTTGCCTTTTCTAGGACCAACTCTTATTTTATTGATCTTTCTATTATTTCTCTAGACTCTGTTTCATGTATTTTGCTTAGATTCTTTTTTTCCCTTCTGCTGACTCTGGGCTTAGTTTGTCCTTAATCTCCTTGAGGTGTAAAATTAGGTTGTTTATTGATATTTTTCTTTCTTTTTTTTTTTTTTGAGACAGAGTCTCACTCTTTTGCCCGGGCTAGAGTGAGTGCCGTGGCGTCAGCCTAGCTCACAGCAACCTCAAACTCCTGGGCTCAAGCGATCCTTCTGCCTCAGCCTCCCGAGTAGCTGGGACTAC
>CAUYSK010021884.1:0-30589 GCA_963575035.1 Avahi laniger | reverse complement strand
GGCAATTTAAGTATTATTTTTAACAGTATGTTGCTGCGCACACTCTTGTTCAACTAGGTTGAAATAAATCAAAGGTATCCTTTTCACATGGATTACCATGCAGACAAATGTCTCCATTATTCATTGAGACGAATGATGTATACCACAGAGTTGCTAGACGTTATTTGTGCTTCTTACAAAGAGGATTGAGAGTCTTAAGAACCTGTTTCCTAATTGTAGGGGTGGGAATAACCATATTTTTTTTCCCCTAAACCTAAAAATATGTCACCTGGGTGTGAATTCCGGCATCAACACCTACTAACTATACGATCTTGGTCAACTCAGCCTCACCCAACTCTGCTTTTCTCAATTATCAAATGGTCATTAGAGTTATTGAAACACATGAAGTTATTAGTAAATACATAGTATTAAGTAGGAACTCAGTGCATAGCATATATTATTAGCTATTTTCTGACCCAGTGTGGCTCTAAGTCCTACCAAGTGGTAGTCTGACTGACCTGGATTATAGTTTTGGATTATTAAGATATTTATTTGAAAAATTGAATGCATAACTGCACATTGAGTGTAGAAACGTGTATTCAAAGGGACCTCCCTCCAACACTAAGGATTTCTTTGTTTCCATGCGGTATGTTAACGATGGATATATCGTGGTCAATTAATTCAATCTTGGCCTTTCTGAAAGACTTTATCACAGATGTAGTAAAAAAGCAGCAGACCAAATGTCATTACTGACCTGCTCGTTAGACAGCTTGACTTAATGTAGGGTTTAGCTTGGAAAATTATTGGCTTTAAGCTCGGAATTCTGCGGAAGTGGAAGCTTGAGGAGAAAATTGCTTTATGGGACTTTGCATTTGTCCTAGATGTCCTAGATCGACAGCTTCATGTTAAATGATATTTTTAGAGATGATACTAACGGGAGAGAACTGAGTGGGAGGGGCGGATATTCTTTTGCCTGATTCTCCTGTGGCTCCTTACCAATTAAATACATTTTACGTGTTCTTGAATTGCCACTGGGAAGTCTTGTCTACATCCGTGATCCTTTGTCACCGCCGTGTCCTGTTCTGCCTTTTTCCATCTCAAGAAATGGCACACGGTGGCTCCAGCTAGAAGCCCGAGTGTTCTTGACTCCGCATTCTGCCCACACCCAATCATTCCAGTAGTTCCTGCCGATTCTCCCTCCTGTGAATCCGCCCACGTCTCTCCATCTCATTGCCACTGTCATGGTGGGGTCTGACACTTGAGGACAGAGAACCCATTAATATATCTCGGTTTTACCACTGAGACAGATAATCTTATGTGATCTTCTTTCAAAACTTTTGGCTTTACTTAGGGTCTATTTCTTTTGTTTGGTACTTTGTAAATGTGGAAGACAACAAACAAATCACCATCTTACATTATTTACGTATAGACATCCCGTCATCCCTGAAGACTGATGCTGAACGGTACTTCCAAACGCAGACTCATTGCATTGGAAGAAACGTTAGACGCTACTTAAGTTGACCCCCCTCGTTTTACAGACAACTGAACACATGCAGGGATTAGGTACCATTCAGTTATAAATCTGACAGATTTATGGACATACTTCAACACTCCAGATTAATTTTTATCCTGGGTTATAATTTTTCCGTGGTGCAGTTGGAAAGCATCTGGTTCACCTTAACTCAGAACTGGTTCAAATCTTTTTCTGTTACTTCCTGTGTGATTGCGGCACACGGCTGGACACACCTGAGCTCCATTGTCACCAATCGGTAGATGAAGATAAAATCTCTTTGGTATAGCTGTACTGAGAATTAAATGAGATGCAGCACAGTGCCCGGCACATGGTAGGATCTCAGTTGAAATATTTTTGTGTTTGTTGTTGGTACAATATTTTGGAAGGCGGCTTGGCAACATGTATCAAAATGTAAGATGTGTGTACCGTGTGACTTGGCCATTTTACTTTAGTGAAGCCAGGACTCACATGCGCAGTGCAGAAACTTCCTATAAAGTAGCTTTTACTATTATGAATAGTTATATGTGGGCCAGAATTTACTTCTTCCAGCAAAAACTCAGAGTAAAGTCTCGATATATCCCAAATAGTGTAGAACAGTGATACTGTCCTTTGACAACCTTCTAAGAGAATTTAACTGCACCTATTTTAGGCATAAGAAGAAGAAAAATAGTAATGATAAACAATGAGGTAATAGATTATTGAGTGCATATGATGTGCCAACCCTAAGCTTATTCACTTAATCTTTGCAAAGTCTCTCTGGTGTATATAAAATGTTATCTCTATTTTAGAGAGATTGAGTCACTTGTGCTTCTTGTGGGGAACAGTCGAGTGGCAGGGATTGTCACATAATTAACAACCGAATCAGGATTTGAACAGAAGTTGGTTGGATTCTGCAGCCAAGTGCTCAAATCTGTAACTCCTGTCTGTGGCTATTTCGAAAAACATATTCCTTCCAGATTTTCTGAGCTACGAAGGTGAAAGGCAGACAAGGTTGAGAACAACCGTTATGACCATTGTGCATTCCTGTCTCTTTATGCCGCTCGATGTGGTCTGCTTATTAAGAAGGAAATACGAGCAGCCCTCCATATTCGTGGGTCCTGCATCCATAGATTCAACCAGCCTTGGCTGAAAAAATTCAGCATAAAAAATTCCACAAAGTTCCAAAAATCAACACTTGAATTTGCCCTGTGCCGAGTAAGTACTAGGTCGAATCCGTGAAAATGAAGTGATGTGTACAGGCGTTGTATTAGGTGTTGTGAGTAATCTAGAGATGGTTTCCAGTGTACGGGAGGATGTGCACAGGTTATATGCAAATACTACACTATTACATACAAGATACTTGAGCATCTGCAGGGGTCCTGGACTCGGTGTCCCACAGGATGACTTACTACATACATGATACGTGACTTACTACATACGTGATGACTTTAATCCATCATTGTTGCCCTGTTTTCATCCACCCAAACCTTTATACAGCATCTTTGAATGGCCTCAGGGAATGGGGTCCCTATTTGAGAGACCTTGATGAGGAAACCTAATGAGGTACAGACGCGCTGGAGTATTTTCTTTACTAGCAGTTGGGTGTAGATTTCCTTCTCTCCCCTCTTCAGGGAAGCTGGAGTTTCGAGGCAGCCACAAACTGCAATACCAACACGGGGAAAAAGGGAGGGGAAATCTTGGAAAACCCGAAGGTCTGATATTTCCCAGACATGCCATAATCTGCTTTTGACCTTGCTCCAGAAGCAGTGGTTTCCATAACAGCGTGAGTAACGTAACGTGACCCGACCGGAGCAGTTCTGCAGCAGGCGCGAGCCTTTCCTTTCTCGCAGCCGAGGTCGGAGTCTGCCGGGTCTGTGTGGCTGACCGCTAAGAGAGGGACCGGTGCCTGGGCCCCGCAGTCTCCGCGCACCGCCTGTCTCCACGGCAGCTCTGTGTCTCAGGCTGCTTCCTTCCCCACCGACATCACCAGATTCGGTGAAATAATCTGTGCCCCTGGTTGTATCTGTGGTTTACAAATGTTCATTAATTGTGTCTTCCTCCTTCTAACCGGTTCTGCCTGGGAAGGAATCGGGGAGCTGGGACAGTTTCTCTTTACAGTTGGTGGCAGAAGAGAGCGAGCAAGATCTGGGAGGTGGAAGAGGCCCCCAGAGCAGCGTGGGACGCTGGCAGAGCTCAGCTCTCGGCGTTTCCAATCCGTCAGGCAAGATCACTCCAAGTGCGCCCTGCGGGCCACCCCGCTCCCCTGCATCTCTGACTCGAGCTTCTGAGACAGACGAAAGGTCGGGAGCGGGGTCGGCTGTCTGGGCGACTCGGCCATGGCTTCCCTTAGGACTCCTGCTTTCTCCGTGATGACGAAATTCAATCTCACGCTTTCGATGCTTGTCCCAAAATATTTCAAAATGTGAAATACGTACGAGCCAAATGACAAAAATGTTTTTTTAAAAAACAAAAACATGGGCTTCTTGTCATCCACCACACTAGCTGTTTCAGTGTCTGTTCAGTCAGTAAATTATTCTTTCTCTTCTTCGTTTCTGATGAGATCCAGATGGTCTAAAAGTCAATCTTTTCTGTGAGAGAGAAATTCTCTGTGAAGTTAAAAGTGAGTAGCCGTCGTGTTCAGATGGTGTGGACGGGAATTAAGTGGAATGATATAGCATTGTTGGTACCCAATTAATAGTAATTGATATTTAAGTAATTACAGTGACTATATATTCAGCTTGGAGTTGGACTTCATTACTAATGTTCTTAACTCTTAAACAAAGACTATGTCTTTCTCTTTAAATTTTAGGACATTTCTAAAAGCCAAAATTGCTGATGTTAACATTTCTTCCTTTCTGTGTTCTCCAGATCTTATAGAATTTAAACACTGATTTGTTGGATTTGGAGGCGTTCTGTAGTCGGCCTAGCAGGGGTGGATGCTGAGAGCTTTACATGGGTCGTCCTGTAGGGTATGATGTTAAAGTGTGTTTCTTTTTAAATGTAACCTTAAAATGACTAAGTGATAATAATAACATAATGTTCATATAATTTTCATTTAAGTCACCATCTTACTTATCAGACTTTGAAAAAGAAAATAGTAATTTTCTTTTTCAAAATGAAAATAGCAATATTAGTCTCTATTCAGTGCTAAGCAGGATACGGTAGATGTTTTCATTCATTATCTCATTTAGTTCTTTTTAGGACCTGTAGGATGGAACGTGATTATCTGTGTTCTGTAGATGTAGAACAGATGCTCAAAGAGTTTCAGTAATTTTCCCAAAGTTGTACAAGTTGTAAGGGCAAGAACCCAGGAGCATTGGACTCAAAATCCAGCCTCTTTCCACTTTGCTGGAGAGTTGCCCAGATTAAAAACCTCCGTAGACTACGTCCACACACGATGAGTGAAAGGCAAGAAGCTTCCTTATACTAGTTTGTCGTTACCTGCTGGAGACCAAATGGAGATAGGCGATACCACACTCTTCCTTTCCACACACGGTTGTGTCCGTACCAGGTTCTAGAAAGCCGGCGTTAACTAAAATTACGAGGCCATTGTTTTTGACCGAGCTCCTGCACCAGGCCCCAGCAGACCACATGGAAAATGCAGTCACTCAACCTGAGTGCAATATAATTAAAGTGAAACTTAAGGAAGCAGAAAAATCCTTAAACAGACCAGTTTTTCCTACAAATAGGAGGTCACAGCAACCAGTTGGAAAGGGCCGAATCCACCGGAGCCGGTGTAATGACGAAGTCCCCTCTGCTTCAACCCTCACTGGGAAGGTGACCTGATGTCGGCCCATCTGCCACTTGTATTATTCTACTTCCTTGTTTTTGCTCACGCTCCCTCATAGAAACCTACTATTCTGCTGTGCGCAGTAAAGCACCTTTCCATTTTTTATGGACGGAGTGTTGTGCAATTCATGAATCATTAATAGAAACCAGTTAGATCTTTAAACTCGGTTGAAATTTTGTGTTTTGACATAGTTTAGTAGTTAATTTTCTTGCTGGCGTTTGGAGAGAGAACCTCACATGATTGTACGCTGTATGGCAGATACCTAGGTAACAGAATTTCAGAAATGCATTTAGTTGTGAAAATAGAAGCGTAAGGATTTGCGAAAATACTGCAGGGGGAAGAAAACTGCAAATGGAATGCCGCCATACAAAGACTGACTATTCAAGAATGTCAGAGACCGAAACACTCCCATTTTTCCTTTTCTTTGTTCCTCCTTCCTTCTCTTTCTCCCTCCTTTGCTCCGTTTCTCCCTTACTTGTGTTTTTATGCTTGTTCCAACTCTCTAGCTTTCTGATCATGAACGATTTTCTTCTCTAACTCACCAGAAGGTTTTAACACGCTCCCCCCAGGACGAGAGCTCACGGCTGCAGTGAGTGGTGTGACCGTGGGCAGGACTGTGTAGTTTGGAGTTGCTCCTGGGATCCCTGCTGTGCAGAGTGTGGTCTGTGGACCAGAAGCGTTTGGCATCACCCGGGAGCCTGTTGGAAATGCGAGATCTGAGGTCCCATCTGAGACCTAAAGGATCAGAATCTGCCTCTTCCCAAGATCCACATGGAATTTCTATGCATAGTGAGTGTGGGAAGCACGGACCTACCGAGCCTACCGATCTGTCCCTGCAGAGCACAGTCACTGTTCTAAAGGCAGAAGGGATTGTCCGACAACGTCAGTTCCAGGGTCCTCCTGTAGTCGCTGTGGTGAGAACTGGGGCTGGTCTGTGTGGGTGGGAGACGGTTAGTGCAGGTAATAGACCGGGAGCACACGGCACCGGAAAAGTCTGGCGGAAATTCTGGTTACCATTTTGTTACCACCACCGATAGGGTGGCCACAAGCAGGCGCTTGGGGGCCTGGGCTCTTGGGACAACCATGTCCTCAATTCCCTGTCAACAGATACACATACATACACACACACATGCTGCCACCCACATCGAAAACAGTCGCGAGTGCACCCAGGTGACAGGGACGAGCGAAACCCAGATCTGTTCTGTGTCTTCTGTGCGGCAGGCATTGCAGTAACTGTTGGTGCTTCCACCCTAAAACTGGACAGAAAGTAGAAGGTTATCGCGAGCGTGCTTTCAGTTACCAGCCGACTTCATTAACCAGAACCTCTGCGTATTTAATAGATCTGGAACTGGTGTTTCTAATGACGACCTCATTAAGTGATTAAATTAAAAGATGAGATCCTAAAAAAAATCTAAATCATAAAAAAGTAATTAAATTATATTAATTAGAGTTCTCTTGTTTATACTATCATCTTAAAATTCAGTTTCCAAGCAATTTAAAGTGCAAAAAACATACTCTAGCCTAAACATTATGCATTTAACGTCAATCTTAGTGGCTTGAAAGTAGCCCTGTTACACAAAAGTGGTTTTCTGGAGTTGGAGACTGTGCTTTTTAGTACTTTAAACAGTTTTTCCCTTACCATTCTCTGGGAAGCCTGTCTTTTATAATATTTCTTTCTTTCATAGAAAGCAAAATGTTTCACAGAGCTTACCCTCCACAAGGACCTGTGTTCCTAGCATGGCGTAGTGTAATTCCAGTATTCTAGTCCTGTTACTGCCTTGACTGGCGGGGTGCTTTGGGGCTGTCCCTGAATCTCTCTGGGTCTCAATTTTGCCCTCTATGAATTGTTAAAGTAGTGAGCTAGACTGGGCTCAAAGTTCCTTTTCATCCCACGCTAATGTTATAGAGTCTACGAACAGAATATTTTTAAATACAATGTGCCAACAAGGATTTAGGTGGATTCACTTGGTTCTTACCACATGCTCCCAGCACTTCCACGCATCCAAATTCTGCCTCCCTCTGCCACTTCTCTTTCCAAAGGCTTGGCTTGTGTCAGCCGTCAGCTCGGCTACGGAGCAGGAGGCAGAACAGCCAGCTGGTGGTGAGGTACCCACTGGCGATCACTGACAGAAGAATCTTGTTCCCCCGGTGACACCATGGCTTCATAGAATGATTTGAGTCTCTACAGTCAATTCATAGGTCGCATGTTTAACATTTCCTTTTGTTTTTGAAATGTTCCCCATATATTCAGGACAATGCGGAATATAGTGTGTTCTAATTAATTGAAAATTATAAGCCCATTAATGGTGTAGGAGGTAGTTCTCTACAGAACCAAATTTTTGATTGGCAGCATATGCAAGAGAAAGAACGTAAGCTCTGAAGTCAGGATTTGCGTTCGTGTAGTGTCCCTTACCAGCCGGGTGACTCTGGGCATGATAATTAGATTCTCTGAAACTAAGCGTGCTAAACTCTGGGCAACACTGGACTGGTTTTCCCGCTGTTGAAGCCGCCATCGGGAGTCAGGACTGCATTCCTAATATGCGACTGCGGAGATAATTTGCGAAGCTGAGGTTGGCAGAAACGCCTGTGGGTGTGCCCAGACGTGTAGGCCCCCTTCCCTCTGTCTGCTCTCAGCTCCTCCATTCCAGCCCGACACGCCCGAACGCCAGGGCTGCTTCTGCCCGGTCTTTTGTGTTCTTGGCCTCCGTCCTGGACCACTTCTGCTTCTCCACCCACGGCGGCCCGTGGGTTGCCAACCTCAGACCGGCGATGCCCACACCGAGAGGGTCCCTTTGCAGTGTTTTCCTTCCGGCATTTGTGACTGTGGGCTTCACCTAATTTCTGTTATTACAGAGCCAGTAACAGTCCATCAGCACAGAAGGGCTCAAATGGCTCTGAAAGGACCGTGAGTGACCAGGAATGGGGCTATTATCGGTTAAAAAATAAATCTTGTGAGAACGTGTGAGAAGCTTAAAGGAAAACAACGTGTCGGCCTACATCTCTCCTAAACATTTTATATCTCAAATGTGAAAAATGTGGACCACCCTCAATGGTCTTCTCATTATCTTGTGGGACAAAATAGTGTTCAGTGCTGTGAATATTCTTAAATATGATTTCACCATTCTTCACACACATCCCCAGAGACCTTGGACAGTTTCAGGGCTGAACAAATACAAGTTCAAAGACACTGAGGAAGTTCGGTAGGCTAAAGCTCTGTCTCCTGCCTCCCGGTTTAGGACTCTTGACTGATCTGTGTTTCCTCACTGTTTTTGAGCTGAAAATAATATACATAATTTGGCACAATATAAAAATACCTAAGATCTAAGGGAGCAATGTGAGGACCAGTGAGGCTGGTCCACCTTTACCAAAACATTATCTGAATGAGATGTGGATTTTTTAAGGGACAGAATTTGTAAAATAGCACTGGTAAGTGATATTACTGCTGTAGTTGATTTATAACTTTCACAAGAATTCCGTTAATAAAAATACCAACTGCATGTTATGTTTCTAGTAAATGGGATCTATCTGGGGCCCTGAGACTGTATTGTCTACATTAATAGTTTTCACCTGGAGTCTTGTTTGTATTAATGCAAATTTTCAAGTCACCTGTTGGGCGAAGAAAGGTTACACCATGTGCTGATACACTGAAGTGGAGGAACATGCAGAGACCCCAGTACTTCTGGATTCTTCTTCCTCTAAAATGTCTCAATTTTAAGTAGGCTTTGGAAATACGAAATTCTTGAGTCACACTTACCCACACAAGCAAGTTTCATGTCAAAGTGACATGTCCAAAAAAGGCCCGTTGCCAAGGGTGGAGGTGGGAACCGGGTTAGTGTCTCTGAGGCCGAGACAGGGTACGATTCTCGCCGTGTGGGCAGCCGTCACGCTGGGACCCCCCGATAGACAGCAGGATGTGCCGTGTCTGCGATGCCGCCTCCTCTTCTGTCCCAACCACGTAGTCTCAAGCCCTTTACGATGACATCTAGAAATTCCTGCTCTTGGGTTTGCTGGATGCATGGAACTGGCCCCTCTTTATCAATACTTGAATGTCTTAAAACCTAAAACAGGCTGCAAAGAAGGCACAGAAATAGTCATGTCTCACCAAATGTTTCTAATGATTGAGAATTGTTAGCAATGCTGAAAGTGTTTACTAACAGCAGAATCAAAGCTGGCACTTGAGATTAAGAATAACAGAGGCTGCGCCTGGCTGATGAGACCCGCCCAGAAATGAATAAAAAGAATAGTTCCAAGGAAAACAAGGAGAAATCTCCCTCTTTACTAGTCTGCATTTCTATTCTGTAGTATTCCTTCCAAATTCCCCACAGATCTCCTTCGTGTCTTCACAATTTGTAAGGCAAGCAATGAGGCCTTTTAAGATTACAGTGATTTATTTATTCATAATTCAAGTCATAGCTCTGCTTAAGTAAATGCACTGATAAAAAATTGCAGAGTTCCTTAATCCTACAGCTCTGTCTTTGGCCCATTTCTTCACGTGACTTTACTACCGTAAACACTGATAATTCTCGTATGGAAAGAAAAGGATGTTGTTTAACTGATGTTTTTCACGAGAAGCAATTCATTACCAGCTCCGCCCGCCGGATGTCTGCCATCGCCTTCAGAAAGAGTCTGCCCTGGTGTTATCCATCAGCCGGATCCTCAGACCCGTAAGTGGGAATTCGGGTTGCATCAGCCACAGAGCAGACCTTCTGTGGTCTGAGCAAGGCAGCGTGTCAAAGTGGAAAGCGCACTGCACACCTGGCTTCAGATCTCAGTTTTGCCACTCTGATTTGAAGCAAGTCATTGACCTTCTCTGGCCCTCGTTATCAATTAAATAAAAACGTTGGGTCAGATCTGGACTTGTCTCAAGTGCCAGTTCGGAGTCATTGGTGGGTGTGCTGGAGAGTGCACAGAAAGATTGTGAGACTGCCTCCGGGCAGGTGGAACAAGGAGCTCCGCAACTGATTCTGATCCACGCTTATCCTGATTGATTCGCTATGTCTGTCCTGGACGAGTAATGGTAAGAACGCTGCGTTAACCCTAGCTAGAAATATACTTTCATCTCTGTTTTAGAGAAGCACAGCACATTTCCTTGAAGAAGCAGCAAGATCATTCTGTCATTTTCAGAACCAGAAATAGAAAATTCTCTTGACTAAGATAGGTTTTCAGAGACTTGACTCTTTCAAATGCCTTGGCCGAGCCTCTCATATGCTCCCCCTGTCCGTTAATAACCGGCTGGAACAAATAGCCACATGATGTAGTCTGTCTGTAGGAATGTCTGGAAGGACCCAGACATTCCTTCCTCACTCTCATGAGACAGGATTTGGAAGCTTTACTTTGTTTACCAGTTAGTCAGCTCATAACATGTTTGTATGAAGTGCTTAGAGCTAGTTGTAAACAGGAGACTTCATGATTTTCATTTGATGGGATCAGCCCTGAGAGGTCTTTAAATCAGGCAAAAGTCATAAAATTGTTCAAGCCTATACGACCTTAAGGAGAAAGTTTGCCGTATAATCGTAACGTTGACTTCTATGCTTTGGAGTTTATCGTAAGTGCTCTGAAGACCTTCAAATATACAAATCTGTCTTTGTTTGCTTGTTTAATAAAGATTTTCCTATCTCCTAAGAACCTCAGAAATTTGAGGGAGATTTGGACCGCTGTTTATTTATCCACGAGAGTAATTTGCTAGAATTAAAGCCGGGGCTTTGGAACCAGCATTCATTACCGTCCTACAGTATACTTCGTATCTGAGTAGGAGTCAGAGTTCGGGGGTTTGGTTCTTTTTCTCTTTAACCGACGTATTCCTAAACTCAGGGAAGTGGCTGGAGCACAGTGTATCTGCTGCCCTCCCGAAACAATGGGGTATCCGCTTCTGCTTCTTGACTGCACCTCAAGAATATTCGTGGAATCACAGAAGTTCCAGCAGATCCTCCGAGGCCCTCTGGTGAAACTCCCTCATCTATTCCCGTTGTTAGATACCCTGTGCTTTTGTGTGAAAGAGCCTATTCTCTTGAGCACGGAGATGTCACCTAGAATGGCTGTGAAGAAATAATTCTGGATGTGAAATACTAATGCGATTTCTACCTTAACCCACAAAACAAGTTCATCCACTTTGGGATTTCTCAGACGTCTGGGAGAACTTATGCAACTCAGGCTGCTCCCAGGGCGTGGGGTGTCCTGGCGGATGTACGTCCTAAGCAGGCTTCATGTCCTTCAGACTCCTGCAGTCCCTTCTCTGACATCACTTGTTTTGTTAAAGCCATTAAAACAACAACAAAAACAAACACAGGAGTCATGTGTCGTGGTTTCATTGTCCTTAAACTCTATTAACTTTTTTAGAGGCCGGATTTATACATCTTCAGAGAGAATATGATTTTATTTCCACTGGTCCTCTCCTGGACTCTGAATGTTAGTGGACTTTCTTCATATTATTAGAACTGGTTTAGTGTTTTTCTGTCATTGTCTGTTCTTTCTCGTTCCATCCAGTTTCCCCATGCTTCATTCCATGTGAGCAGTGGTGTGAGGGTCAGAGGTTAACAACTCCATCTCTAAAGAAGAAAGAGCCCTGTTTTTGTGGGGTAAATACTCCCACTGCGGCCATTTCCAGCTACCAGCAATGACATCCTTAAACACAGGTTGGAAAGAGATGCATGGTAGTGCACCATTTTATAGTATCACCACCACACAAAAACAATATATGTAAATAAACTTAAGAACATAGATAATAGTAAAATGCAGTGAAATAACCAGGAAGTGATGAGTTTCGAGGGTATGTCATCTTTGTTTTACACAGAATTTGTTCATATAGTTTAACTTTTAATTATAGTTGTCTTTGACAACTGAATCACAAAATTTATGAAAATTTAACAGTGGGTTCTTGTGTACTGGTGGGGACGGATCTCGCACACCATTTATTACACAAGATATTCAGAGACTAAATTTTGCTAATTTCCTGGAATGCTTGAAAAACCGGACAGGGAAATGTAAGTGGTTCTAAACTCCCATCGAAGGCAAAGTGAATGAAAGAGCAGGCATGTGTCCACTTAACACGCTTTATTTGGTACCAGCACAAAGGCCTGGCATCTGTGCGCCTAACGCATAGATCATATCAACAGCGGAGACTGAGGGGGCAGGCTTGCCGGATAGGCCACTTGTAAAAACGTCAAAAAGACTTTCTAAAATTTTGAAAAGAAAATAAACACAACTGAACACGAGACCAGAAGAATCTGGAGAGATGCATTTGTACAAAGTTAGCTTAATCTGGACAATATAAACACAGAGAGATAGTATTAGATCTGTCTGGGAAGGCAGCACTGTAGGTATCATTGTTCATTGTGTACGAAACGAAGGAAGGAAAGAAGAAAGGCCGCAAGGAAACAGAGCCTCGGGGTTGGGTGTGTGCAGGTGGATTAAGAAAGTATAATTTGTATTTACCTTGGCTGCAAGTGAGTGGATCTGAGACCACCATTAGTCAGTCTTCAAAGCGTGGCTGCTCCGTTAGAGCAGCTCAAAGTGCCAGGAGGGAGTACGAATGGTACTGTGTGTCGCAACTGTGGGGTGAGAAAGTGAAAAGGTCTGTTCCACAGCCCTTTCTTCTCCTCCTCCAGAAATTGCCTCCAATCAACACACTCCCTATTCCCCACGGCCTGTTGATTCCGCCTCCTCCACCACCGCCAGGCGTTTACCTGGAAGTTTCTCCCTCCATTTCCCGCACGGTCCCCCGTCTCCCCCTATCGCAGCTGGAGGGCCAGCTCCAGGAAGCCTTCCTGGACCCCACGTCCTAGCCGGAAGACGAGCGGAGTTGAAGTTACTTGCTCACTAGTTCATCTCTCCCAGTAGACTTAGACGTATCGAGGATGGAAACGTATCTTATTCTATTCTCCCTGCCTAGAGCAAATCCGGATCATATAATAGGGGCTCAATAAATGCTTTTTTTGGGAAAGAATAAATGAATTGATGTCCACAGAAGAGACAGAACTCAAAGGAACATGAGAGGTTTCCCGTTGCTTGATACACAGGGTAACATCTTTATTACTAGATGATACTAATAATACCTTTACTGGCTTCTCTGAATAAATGAGCGGAACAGAGTCAGTTATGAACTTTCAGTGAATGTGCTCCCTGTTGCCCTTCCTCACGCCAATCCCTATTAGTCTCTCATCAGCTGCATTAATACCCTTTTTTCTTCCTTCTCCTAATGGCCTTTCTGGGGCTCCTGGCACACCATGCCCAGCACAATAGATGACCTGTAATTATCTGGGATGAAATGAAGAAGGACAGTTGATCCCAGTGCTAGGAACTCGCCACCTTTGAGCTCCTCCCTTCGCGCCCGCCCGAATAATTAAATGCATGCTCCTTTGTAACGCACTTCAGCACTCTGGCAACCACAGAATAAAATGGAGTAAGAAGAATTACAAGTTAGACAGGTGTCTGGTGATAGCCTAAATTATTATCTTTGCAGAAAGCAAAAGGTTGACACAGGCCTTTTATACACCTCCAAAGACGTGCAATTCAGGTTCTGAATTAGAGGTGGAATTCCATTATGTAGCTTGATTATTTACTCTCAGGTGTGTGGGAGATGTCTACAGGTAAAACGGCTGTTGCACCTGTAAACTGGAGCAATTCGGGTTAGAAGATAAATCACATGCATGATTTTAAATGGGCAGATATGCCTTGCCTTTTGAGTTTTCAGAGATTTACGCCCTTCGGTCTGCTAAACAAAGCTTGGGTGTTCTACACTGCCCCTCTCAAAGCCAGTGAGGCACAGCTGATGGCAATTGTCAGTGGCGAGAAGGACTTTCACATTCATGACCCGCATGTGACATGTCCCACTGGCATGAGTGAGACGATCAGTCCTGATCTGTACTTTTGCTCCTTGATCTTAGTACCTCTGCCAAGGGAGAGCGTCTCGGGCACCCTCATTACTCTTTCAGAGGCTTCCAGAACAATGTGAACAAGTCTTCACTATTATTCATTATCTCCTTAGCCATTGGAAATGGCCATTTTGGAGACCTGAGTATTTATTAATGGTCTCTGTTATGTAATAAGGACTCAATGATGCTTTTTCTGAAACAGTGAAATAAATGAATTCACGTCCACAGAGGAGACAGAACTCAAAGCAACCGGAGAGATTTCCCATTGCTTGGGAATTAATTGGCAACTCTCTGTTGAATTAAACAGCAACAATTCTCTGTTAAATAGCAACTTTCATAACGGGTAATAATTTAAAACCTTGGGGCTACAAAAGATATTTATATTCAATTTTTTTAAAGGATCAAACATATTAACTCTCTCTCCTATTTTACTTAACGTAGAACTTTGTTGATCCTTTTTTAAATTCCACTGAGACGTTCAGAAGGGTTTGCACATATTGTCACATATCATATCCACTTAAATCTCAGGAATATTGGTTCAAAATATTTTTACATGCGCGAAAGTCATTAAGAAAACCTATGTCAATTATTTTCAATTCAGTCTTTAAAACATTATATCTCAAAGCACGGACCAGTCTTCTTGCATCTTACCTGGAGAGCTTGCTTAAAATGTAGATTCCTGTGCCTCACGCTAGATATTCTGAATCCAGTATCTAGTGGGCGGGACCTAGGAATCTTTATATTTAACAGGTTCCTAGATGACACTGGAATACTTTGTAGAATAGAATATTTACGTTTACAGCACGACTGACAACGTAGCAGAACAAACTGTGTGTCTTTCCTACATCTCCTTGTTTTGTATGTTATAAATATCATCAAAATAATAGCTGCCATTATTGAGTGCCAAGTACCTGTCATGGTGCTGTGGTAGATTTTGACAAATGCTCTCTCACTTACCTTTTACAATGAGCTTACGAGGCTCCCAGAGCTATCAGCTGGGATTCCAGTTCTGGCCTATCCAATCGCAATGCCTGCCTTCTATTCACTGCGCTGTGTTAGATATCGTAGATTCATACAACATTCAAGCTGGATGACACATTAGATGTCATCTACCCCACTGCTCAAGTCCAAATTTCATAGGTGGAAAAATGGGGTTAAGGACCTGCCAGGATTCATTCCAAACAAGCTGATTCCACAGCTGGGTCTAGAACTCAGGTCTTGAGCCCCAGTCCGGAGCTCTTCTTACGTGATCTTGTTGCCTCCATATATCATAATTATTTGTGCCCTGCTGGGGATTGAGCATTTGATTGATCATCTATGCTAGATTCTATAAACCGGTTTAGGCTGTGGAAATAATTCCCTGTCATCAAAATTGTCACTCTATTGTTCTTACGTATCATTGTCTCTGTAGTCACCTTTTAAACATTCAAAAGCCACCATGTGATTATTAATAGTAATGTGCTGCCCTTTGGGTGCAATTGATACGTTGTTGGCACACCTTTTGTAAGTACTATCCTTCTTGGTTGTATTTTCAGTGGTGGGAAGTGCTTATTTTTTTCCTCTGTTCACCCCACAGTACAGTAATTCCAAGGGCAATGGGCAGGTGCCTGGGACCCAGATTAGCAGGATAAACATGGTACCTCTTCCTAGAGAATGAATTTAGTAAATGGCAAGTTTTTTTAACCCTTTAACACTACAGCAAACATAAATATATTATGAGGTAGAATGCAAATTAAAATTGTTAAGCCGAATAGAAATCTTCAAAGAAATTATGTGCATGCAACAGAATTCTTCAGATTAATATCCTTAAAAGCATACCACATCTCCTTCCCTCCAACATGAGCATACACCCACCCTCAACATACATTCGCTCTTCTCTGCCCTTAGAGAAAATGTGCCCTAAGTTCACTACACTCTCAAGCCTTTGTCTATTCCTAAAAGGGTCACCTAGGGGGAAAATCTTAGGCTTTGGAATCAGTAAGATAGGAATTTGAATCTTGAAACCAAAATTCCCTACCTGTGTGACTTTTATACTCTGAACCTCACGTTCTTCAGTTGCATCATGGAAATGTTATCGTGTACACCCTCAGCCTACTTTGATGATTAAATGAGATACACGTAAAGTGCCTGGTACAGTGTTTGGGACATAGAAGGCACTCAAGAAGTGACAGTTGATTGTGGTCACATAGATCGTAATTACATATTCGTCAGATGGCTTGCAGAGGGTAGGGGCGTGGAGTGTGGCCAGGGGAAAGAAAGTTACTGGCCCAAGAAGGGCTGACACCACATCTTGGCTTCTGGAGTGTTGAAATAAGATGTAAGAGTGAAGGTCACATTCATACACGTGCACATACACATGCACACGTGAACAGACATGTCACATACACTCACATGCCTGCACTTGCGGGAAGGGGGGAAGCAAACAGGTGGGAAAGATTGGATCATGGGGGAGGGGCTTGAGAATCTTGACACCTTGAGACATGAGGAGTCTGAATCCAACTGCCCTAAGACGACCAGGAGTCACCTTCCATTCTGTGGCTTCCCCTCAAACACTAGTTTATATACAAAAAGTTAAGGAAAGAATTGGGATATGCTATTTTCTCTCACAGACATTTTATTCTATCTCTAGTCTTTATTTCTTCCCAAGACAACTGCCGAGAGACCGATATTATTTGTAATGTTAGGCTCAGAAAATACATCGGACCAGATTTTTTGGGACTCTTGGATTTTGCCCTAAGTTTGAACTTTTTGATTTTCCAGTTCGTTTTGCCACTTCCTGTTTCCAAGGCCGAGAGCCTTAAAAAGATCCGAAAATAACTATCACACAGTATTAAGCTCGTAGGAAAAATGATTTTGTGAGTCAAGTGCTAATTAATCAGAATTATGTCTTAAAATATTTTTGGAAGGCTGGATGTAAGTTTCTAGGCAAAAATATTTGGATTCAGTTCATCCAAGCTGTGGAAACTGCCGTCGGTGGACAAAACCAGCCAACGAATTCCTTCACTCCTTGTGCACTGTGTTTGTAACGACCTCCCACAGTTCTGTGCAGATCCCACTTCGGGCTGTGCTTCCAGGGAAGAGCGGAGGAGAGGCCCATTGCTCTGAAGATCCGAAGAGGACTGAGCCTGGCTGCTGGCCTGGGGAGGTGGGTGGAATGAATCCCATTCCCTCCCCCGGAGAAGATACAACACCACCCACCTGTGTTCAGCTGCCAGCGGTAGCTCGCTCCCCCGAATCTCACCACACTTTGGGGGTAAGAAGCTAAGGTCCCTGTATCACCTCTAGTGATGGAGAAGACAACTTCATGGTCTCTGTCTTCAAACCGGCAACAACTCCGCGTGTTTCTTGATTGCAACTATAAGGAGTTTTAACGTCTTCATAGTTTTGAAAAGTAGTTTGATGTTATTTTAAAAAATGAAAATATCTAAGAGAAGTAGGAATCTCCCTGACCCACATTCCCTCGAGTCTCTGTCATCCTCCTTGCTCAGATATACTTCTCGGGGCCTCTCCTCGTTACGCCTTTTGAGGATATGCAGAGGTACCTGTCCCTTTAAGGAAGCGGAACCGGGCAGAGGTGACGGAGTTCTCAGAAATGCTTGCTTTTGTTTTTTTCCCCTCTCCTGACAAACATCCCTGAACACTGCGTCACACCCAGCTCTGCGGTGCGTTCTTACCTAGCTGGAAGGCATCCTGGCCGGCCCGCCCGAGAGAGGACACCCACCGGTCATCTCAGCAGTGTGTGACTAAGGTTCCCGCTGACAGCTGTGATCAAAGACAGGGACGGCCCACGCCGGATACGGGCAACCATCAGGACTCAACGCTTAGGCCCCGTGAATCGTGCTTGCTTGAGAGAGAAGTCATGAGCCACGGAGCCCTTGGGAGCTTGTTCTGTGTAGTGGCACCAAGATAAGGTGAACAGAGGAGGATCGGAGGGGCCCTGACGGTACCTTCGGAGCATTAGCTTCTAAGGAGACCGTGGGAATTCGGTTTCGCATGCTAAAGAGTTCAGATGCATTTTCTTCTCTACTGAGTTGACTGTCATTTTATAGACACGAGCATCATTAGGAACATTTGTTTTCATAGTATGTACTTTCCGATGCAGGGGGTCGGTGCCGAGGTCAATGCCGTGAATCGGCCGAGGTCAAGAGCACTGGCGTGTGCAGGGAATCGCTGGCGTCTGTCTCCCTTTTAGCAGGAGAAAGAAGTTTAGGGTTTGAGGCCAAGTGCAGGATTTCCTAAGACTCTCCCTAGGCATGGGCAATGGCCTCGAGAATGTGATACACAGAGTGTTTCCTCATTCAACAAATATTTATTGAGCGGGGCACCGTTCTAGATGCCGGGAGTAAACAGAGAGGCAAACCCTGACCCCATGGCGTCTATAGATCAGCAGGAGAGAGGCGCGTCCAATATTTACACTGGCGGCCGGAACCCCTCGACCTCCTGTGGGCCACCAGCTCAGTGAGAACTCTGGTTTCTCGGTTCTCTGTCAAGAGCATCCTCAAAATCCGGCCACCAACTTGCATCGTCGTCTCCTGGGGAGATTGTTTACAGTGCACATTTCTAGAACTTACCCAGTTTTATAGAATAAAAATCTTTTGCCTTTTAACAAGATTCCCAAAATATTTCTGATGCCATAAATTCTATCCTTGCATATTTTAACTGTGATAAGGCTTCACGGTGCTTCTGCAGGAGGGAACGTGAGGAAGCATGCTGGTTTGGGGTGAAGCAAATACTGAATGGATTTGTGGGTTTCGAACACAACCTTAGATGTTGGTTCCTTCAGTTACAACTTTGCTTTCGAGTCTGTTTTTTATCCTTCAGCCTAGGGAAGGATCACGTATGATGGGGCCAAGTCCAGGGTCCGTGCTCGCTTCCGTTGGCTGCTCTAATCAGTAATAAGTTACTCATAAATAGTGTTAAAACAGAAGCCATGGACAAGGAGAAGACATTTGTAATACTTACAAATAACAGATCAAGTGCGATTGTTCAGAATATGTTTAAAGAGAATTCCTGCAGATCACTAGTCAAAAGATAAGTAACCACATAAAAACACGGGCAAAGGATACAAACAGGCAAGTCTCAGAGAAGGAAACCTGAACCAGGAAAAGCTCAGTAATTTATAAGAAGGTGCAAATTGAAACAATATGAGACACCGTTTATTGTAATCTGTCACACTGGTAAAAATTAAGAAGTCCGACAATATCAAGGGTTGTCAGGATGTGGGTGAGATGGTATGCTTTTGCGTTACTCTTGAGAGTGTAATTTGGTATAGATCCATTATTAAGATATATTGGCCTCATCTGGTAAAACTCAAGATATAATACTCGGGTCCCAATAATTCTATTTCTGTGTACGTATCCAACAGAAACTAGGGTGTATTTGCACAGAGTCACTCCATAGAATGGCTATTGCAGCGTTGCTGATAAAACAGTAGAAACAATCTCAATGTTCATTAACAGAGAAATGGGTGAATCAAACAGGCAATTGAAAATGATGATCTAAATCAACTGGTTATGTTTTAAGAATTACATTGAATGAAAATACAGAGAATAACACAGTATGAATTTTTTATATAAACAAAAAGAACAAAAACAATATTATGTTTCATGATTTACATTTTATATGTAAAATTTTGAAGAATGAATTAAAAGGACTTATACAACATTTATGATATTTGTGGTCTAAGAAGGATAACAGGAAAGGGAATGGTAGCTAAAGAAGGTGTTCAATCATATCTGTAATTTAATTCCATAAAAATGAAATATTAAAACCTTCAAGAAGTACAATCAAATGTTAACAGTTGTTATATCCGGATCCATAGGAATATGATCCAGTTTGTTACGTTATTTTTTTTTTGTCATTTTCTGTATCATTAATGTTTTTGAAAATTTAAAAACATCAATGACTCATCATTGTCCAATATTGGAAGAAACTCTATTTGCATAGATGAGCAACTGTTTGCATAGATGAGGGTAGTTGCTAAGCTGGCATGCAACGAGGGACGCGATTATACCTACGGGCCGCAGGGTCTGGGGTTGGCCGGGAGTGTTGGAGGTCCCCAAAAGACTTTCAGAACTCACCCATGCAGACAGACCCCAAGAAGAGGAGCCCTGTTTGTAGTATAATCATGTTTGTTTTTAATGCTCTCAGCTACTGTTTATATAGACAGCGAAATTAACAGGCAGAGACTCGGAGAATAAATAGCTCTTTCTTTTCTTCCGCGTCCCTCCTGCTCACCCTGCACCGCCTGTGGTCTGGCAGCCACACTCGACTGCTCTACAATCGGCGGCTCCTCTCGGTTTCTGTTTTATCTTCCCGTCTGGTGGGTGGTTGTGGTAGGAGTACGAAGGAGGAAAGAAAGAGAATGCAATTGACTCTTGATAAAGAAAGGCCATCTCTTGGTTTTTCATCCGAAAGATCAGGTTTCATAACCTAAAGGAAACATGATTTTAAAGACAAAAGTCCTGCAAATTTTAATTTTCAAGCACCTGAGCGCTTCTGTAGTAACCCTTAAGTTCCTTGCAGCCTGTCCCCCAGAAATGCTGCACGCACACACGTGTGCACACACAGACACACGTGCAAACTCCACTCCCGCCTCCTACATTTTACATAGTGAAACTCCCGGCTTATTTGGGCAGCATCCACATCGCAAATAGAAACCAGTGTGTTCAAGAGAGTGAGTAGAAGGCACCACATTCATTTTAAAGTGTTTCTTCACATGTGCATTTAACTTCCAAGATCCAAGTGTTGCAACTCAAAGAAAAAAAGGGTTTAGTTATTAATATACGTCTTGGCAATTGATGTGTTGTCGAAAGACCTTTGGCTTTGGTATACCACTTCGGTTTTTCTCTTCTTGGAAAGAGGTGTTTGTTGATTCTGCCCCGTGAGGAATGAACTGCCTTGGTGTAGTGTAAAGCAGTGGTTTCGAGAAAATGTGGTCCCGGTACGAGCAGCTTCAGCAGTACCTGGGAACTTGGAAGAGATGCATATACCTGGGCCCTACCCAAGACTACTGCTGGTTGAGGTGCAGCAATTGGTGCTTTTAACAAGCCCGGCAGGTGGTTGTGATGCATGTTGAAGTTTGAGAAACTCTGTTATAAAGAACCAGCACTAAACCAGAACCCAGAAGAGAGGAATTCAGGGCTCAACTCCTGCACTTACCATCTGTGACCCCTACTGCAAAAAACTTGCTAGAATTATTTTACGTAGTATAAGCCCAGCAATTGTTTCCTGAATGAGTAATGTCTATGAAAGTTCTGAAAACTATGAAGCACTCTATAATTTAAGTTGTTGTTATTGCTGTTATCTCATCCGGGGAGTGGTTTTGTTTGCTAAATCAGGTGCTCTGAAGTATCTTTTCTGCGTTTGTTGCTATCCACGAAGAGTTACCAGATATAGCAAATACAAATAGAGGACACTCCATTAAATTTGTATGTCAGATAAATCACAAGTATTTTAAAATATAAGTGTGTCCCAAATATTGGATGGACATAGTTGTACTAAAAAAATGACTTGCTTTTGACAAGTCCTATATTTAATCTTGCAACCCTATATCTTTGGGGTCTTTGCCTAAGGTTAGAGACCAGGTTTTATTGATTTCAAAATGTTCGTGTATAAGAAGCAATGCTTTAAGCTGCAAGTAACAGGAAATATCATAGTGGTTTTAGCAAACGGAGTTCACTTGTCTTACACAGCAGGTGTTCTTGGAGAGAGGTGATTCCAGAAAGGATTCAGTGGCTCAAAGACATCAAGGATCTTGTGCTGGGTTCCTGTGATTTTCTTGGTCTTTCCCTGATTGTCACAAAATGGTTGCAGTAGCTCTAAGCATCAGATCCTCACAGAGACTTCTTGTCAGGCAATTTTGTAATGTCAGAAAGAGGAATTTCTTTCCTAGAATCTTTCCAGCAAACTGAAAAAATACCTAGTTTTCAGTCTCTAGGAAGGGAATCTTCCAAGTCTCTTATCAGTTGCTGCCCCACGCCCGGTTCCACTCTCGGTAGTCTCAGAGAACAATCTCTTCTAACGGGCTGAACCATCACTAGTCTACAAATAAACTCGGAGGGATGGGCTTGGAAACTAATAAACTCTCTCACCCAGAGGAGAAGGTCATCACACTCCTCACAGGTATTCCCATTCTCATGGGCTCCCAGTTTAGAAATGCAGAGTTTATCTTTAACTCTTCTTTCTCTTACTCCCATCTGTATGTTACTTCTGCAAAACGTTCAAAGGCCTTTTTCTAAAACCTGGGTCTATTTGGTTTCACTAACCTAATCTCTCCCATCAGCCAGGTGATTCTCCTTACTAGACCCCACAATTAAAAATATCCATCTAAACTCAGACAATAGGAGCTGTTGTCTCAACTGACGAGAAATCCAAGGAAAGCAGCTATAGAGTTGGTTCAGTGGCTCCATATTGTCACGGGTGCTGGGGCAGCTTCTCTGTAATTCTCTTGTGTTCCCTAGTGGTACAAGGGGACCACACCCCAAGGACAGGGACCTCCACCTGTGTGTCTCTCCTTGTTTATGATAGAGGAAAACCTCCCTCAGTAGACTTGCCCTTTTGTGCTGAGTTCAGTTGTCCACGCCCTGGGGGAGATGCTATGGCGGGAGGTGGGCTCTGCCAGCTGGAACAAGAAATGGTTGTCTGGTGGGGGTATCCATCTGCTCAGGCTGCCGTAACAAACGCCATCAACTGAGTGGCTCAAACACAGTTCTGGAGGCTGGAAGTCCAAGATTGAGGTATCCACACGGTTGATCTCTTCCAGGACTTTTCTCCTCAGCTTGTAGATGTCCGTTTTCGTACCGTGTCTTTATATGATGTCTTCTTATAAGGATCAATCATGTTGGATTAGGGCCACCCTATCAGGCTCATCTTAATCTGTCACCGCTTTTAAGGCAGTATCTTCACGTACAGTCATGTTCTCAGGTTCTGAGGCTTCGCGCTTCAAGGTACGAATTTTTAGGGGGACACAGTTGAGCCCATAACAATGGGCGACCAACTTTGCTTGTGGTATGGTGACAGGTTTCTGTCTACCTAGCCCTGAGCCTTTGCGTGCTCCATCCTTCCTATCTGGAATAACTTTGTCCTTTATAGGGTTTAAAATACATTCATTTTCCAAAACAAATCCTCATGGGACTCTCCCAGGAGCTCCATTCTCCACCTTTCCTTATCTCGCCAGCCCGATTCGGTCGAACTATAACTTGATTTACACGCGTGCACCCTTATCATGGAAGATTCATCAGCTTGGGAAAACTTGCTGAGCGCCAAAGAAATATTATAGACAAGTTGAGACAAATCACACAGTATGAATGCTCGTTTAGTCAAAACTTGGGTTTTAATTTGAATAAACTTTGGCTGAAGGGGGGGAGGATACTTCATCATGCTGAGATGGGAATGTGATCTGAGAATCTCTTCTAAAATCTTCTTGGTTCGCTGATGTTGAAGTGGGGATTTGAGGGGAGCTTAGGGTTTAGTCTGGGATCATCGAAAGGAACTTTAGAATGCGAAACGGTAAACTGAGTTTCCAGTTACAAAGGGGAGCTGGGTGGCCATCTTTGAATGTAATGCTGAATCCCTGATCAGGAGACGCTCGGCACAATTCTAGTCTCATGCTGCATGCTTTCTCCTCTCTACCTGTCGTCCTTATTATAACGTGTTAGTATGGAGATGGGAGATGGCAATTTCAAGATTAAAACACTCAGCTCATCGACTTTTATAGCAGCAGCCCTGCCTCAATTTGTGCAATTAATTGAACTCAGGGCTGTGTGAAGCCAAAGCCCAGCGCGTTGGTGTTTGTCTCCTGCAAACGTCTCACCGTCCTTGCGGCGCGGCAGCTCTTGTCCTGCGCAGCCTCTCACTCCTGCGTTCTTTCGGAGGCCGCGCGCTCTGCCACCAGGGCTGAGCCGGGGGGCGGAGGAAGCACCAGGAAAAGCAGACACGGGTGTGGCAGGTGGGTGTGTGGGGAGGAGGGTTCTCGGCCTTTCTTTGCCAAAACACGAGATAACAACCTCTGCAGGTGTGTGAGCCGTGATCTAAACGGGAAGCTTCTCTTCACCCTCAGGACGACTCTTCGTCAAGCAGAAATGATTGAAAATACTCTGCGTCAAAGAATTTACCTAACTTTGTTTATTTCCATCCAAATTTTGTGTTCTAATATATCCAGAAAAATATTCAGTCTGACTCAAGTAGGAAACCTGCATTTGTAACTAGATTCTCCTGAACACAATCAAAATGATAATTTCCTCCTCGGGGCTGGGCCAGCCTTGGTCTCCGACCGTGATCACCGTCTCTCTGCCCGTCTGCTGTGCTGTTTCATTTTGTCAATCCATACTAATTTTCAGGCCGTGCAAAGAGTTGGGTATTTTTTTTTCCTGCAGCTCAAATCCTCCCCGTCTCCAGGGGCAAGCATGGCTGCTGTAAGTCACATCGAATTTGCAATTCCCGTGGTGGCCTTTATCACTGTCGTGCAAACCGCATCTTCCCGGAAACCGGTCTGAGGAGCAGCGTTCGGTACCTGGGCATCACCTGTCTCCACGAGGCCGGAGTCGAAAGCTTGTTTTCCCTCTGGTCACTGCGCCAGCCTGGTCACGTCATGGTCGTGTCATGTCATGGCCGTTCCTTTCCGTACACGTGCGGCTCCCCCGACGGGAGCGGGTCATCACTGAACAAAAAGAATGGGCGGAGGTGGGGTTGTAACTGCTCCCTGGAGGTTAGACATTCTAAGTGTGTTCATAAGCATGTCCAGTTATGGTGGCAGAATCATTTCCTGCCTTGGGTCCCCTCCACAAACACAGGCCAGTGTCACCAGGTGCATGATGTAGATGATTACGTGACGTGCCGCAGCGACTTACTTGGAGCTTGTCATCGAGAGGACTCTTGACAGTAGGCAGGTGAGGGCTCCGTCGCCAGCGTCCAGAGAGCGGCGAGGCCGCGATTCCGGCGTGGCAGCCCGTGCGCTGTCGGAATCGGCGTGTGGTCACGTGCAGGCTGGTTTTCTGCTCAGCGAATGATCTGGGGCCTTTTACCCTGCGATGGCCAGGACTTCGATCACACGGGGGGTTGGGGAATGAGACAAAACTCAAATGTGACCGTCTTCCAGCTCATTCTCAGCTTCACTGAAGAACTTCTTGTTGCGGTGCATATAACCCCGATAGCTGTGACGCCTTGGCACGATTTTCGGAGAAAGGTATATGTATATATATTTTTTTTTTGAGACAGAGTCTCGCTCTCTTGCCCGGGCTAGAGTGCTGTGGCGTCAGCCTAGCTCACAGCAACCTCAGACTCCTGAGCTCAAGCGATCCTACTGCCTCAGCCTCCCTAGTAGCTGGGACTACAGGCACACGCTACCCCACCCAGCTAATTGTTTAAAATTTTTTTTTATAGAGACAGGGTCTCACTTTGTCGCCCAGGTTGGTCTTGAACTCTTGGCCTCGAATTATCTTCCAGCCTCAGCCTTCCGAAGTGCTGGGATCACAGGCATGAGCCAAGCCCTTGGACTCCATCTTATTGAAATAAAAGCATCTGTCTGTAGAAGGATATATGTGTAAGGTTGTTCATTGTAGTGGTAGAAAACGGGAGCAAGGCTAGGCAGAATAGATAACAATGAATTACGGCCATTATACAGCTCTTTGATGTGAAGACACATCTATTATATATTCTGAAGTGAAAAAGCAGCTTGCAAATTAATGCGACCATTACCGCATTATTATAAAAACAAAAACAACAAAAAGCTCTGTGTGTTTGTGTGCTTGGACGGACATGGAGAAGGACGTGGAGGGGTGTTGGACAGACTTCCTCCTGTTTCCCTGGGCGGGGCAGTGGGGGAGGAGAGAGTACACGTTGCCTTTGTCATATACGAAAATGCTTAATTGCTCATCCCTCCATATTTCTTTCTGTTAAGTAGGAATCTTAGCATCATCTTGGACGACTCCTTCCCCTTCCTTTCGCAGTGATTCATCGTTTCATGTCTGTGTCCTCCACTAGACGGCAGAGTCATCGAGGGCAAGAACCGTGTTATGTTCATCTTGTCTTCTGCGTGATACTTTGCACATATCTTTCAACATATGGTTATTGGTTTGAAGATTTTAGTGTGTAATTGCTCTGTGTTTCCATTCTGTGGATATCTCTCAGCTTTTATTTCTAATTCAGAGGGATACCCGTGCTTTTACCAAAACCCTCAAATCGCACACTGTCCTCCCCCACCTGCTTTGGAAATTTGGCCTTGGACTATACAATATTACATGATGTACACTTCCACCCCAGGGGTAGTTATTTAGTCTTCTACATGTTTTTTTTACCCAGCTCTGCATCTTGCTTTCAGTATCATTTAGAGTCCTTTGGCCAGGAGGCAGGCCAAGTGAGTAAACTGCCCTCTGAAGGGCCGTGTGCATATTTGCACTGAAATAAACAAAGTAAAGCACTTGTGTCAAACAAAATGATGGAGAAGCTGGTCAAATGTCCAAGTGTCTCCTGATGTCAAATATTTGCCAATATGAAACAACCTTTAGATATCTTAAAAACCAATGATTAATACAATAGTTTTACTACTATATTAGAGACTGAGTAAGGAATTCAATCTAGGGAACATTCGCCACACCCAGGGAAACTTCTAGCACTCCCACAGCCTTCTCCATATGCCCACGCCCACACCCACACCCACACCGACGCACAAACGCACTGAACTCTGCCTGAACCTCAACTCACCGAATCAGGACTTCGCTGGCTTCACGCCAATGGCTTTCCGTGACTGACGGTGAGTGTCTGAGTTGCCTGAAGGGGGTGGCAGATGTTTTGGTCAGAACTGATGGGTCACCTGCCCCACCAATCTTTCGACCAGTTCTGTGTGTGCTATTCCATCCCGCATTCCAGAGCGTTGACCGAATTCTGGTACGAAGATCTTCGATTGGCCAACTCCGCAGTTTGTTGGATTGCACCACCCATTGAATAACCAGGCATGACATCATTTTCTCGCAAAGTAGCAACACAAGATCTCTTAAAGCAGATCGAGTTAAATCATCAAAGTGCTATTTACGTCCCTGACACTTCTCAGGTTGAAGAGTTCAACGGCATGACGGCAGGTATCAATCACAATCCTCATCTGTTCTCGGAAGTTGCCATATACCACTGTTGTTGTTTTACTAATAGGGGACGTAAGACACTGTGACTTATCCACAAAAACGCTGCTGCTCATAAGAGGGAGAATTTGGCATTCCGTTAAAGAATATATACTCTACGAACATTAAGAACTAAGTAGTTAGAAATAACTGGCTTGGAACACAGTGTGATTCCTAAAGAATGCTGCTCTTTGTGATGGTATCTGTACAGAATTATGAGTTTCTAGGCTGAACATAGTCCACAGATAGAATTTCATGCACAAGTTATGTTTCTTGAATCCTACTCTGTGTATTTTACATTTATTGAGAGTTGACGTCAAGCTAGTCGCTGTTAAGGGGCTGCCTTTTCCTGTATCAGTAGTAAATCCTGACTGCGGCCCGCTCACTCCAATCAGTGGGCTGTTCTGATTGAGGTAAACAGTTGGAAAGATATTTTTAGACATCTCAGCTCTCTGTTGGGCCCTCCACCCCTCTCCCCAAATAAGCAGGAAAGGCAACCCCCGGCAGCAAAATCTCTTTCGATGAGCATAATCTCCTAGCATCAGAAGTTAGTGGGAGCTTCGCCCAGAGAGAGGAATTAGAAATCAGCCCATAAAAATAAATGAATCTGTTTCCATAGTGACGGGAATCTTTCTCTCCGTAGTTTTTCATCCTGCGTTCCCCCGCAGATCCCTCAGGCAGAATAACAATCAACTCGAAGAAACATTTTATTATCTTAATGGGTTCTTAATTTAAAGCCAAAAGCCTTTAAATTACCTTTGCAAGGATAGCGTTGGCCGTAACTTGGAATCGAATACCTGAGCAGAGTTGCAGGGAGACTGTCGGCCCCGGGGAAGGCCGGAGCGGGAGGACCTTGTGGGTTTCGCATACATTTTGCACGCGGCCGCTCCTGATGGGTAACACACCTGTCGTGTTTAATATTTCATCGGTGAAGAAAATGTGCGTCTGTCTGTGTTCATCTGCCGAGTGAAATTCTGCGCCGATGAAGCCCGCACGTGGTGAGCACGGCGGGGCTCCCACATCACTCCCTCCCCTAAATCGTATCCACGGCAATCGGGAGGAATGCGCACCGCAGCAAAGCCTCAGCCCCTCTACTCCCCGCGACCGGCTCCAGGGGCCTTCGCCTTTGTCTCTGCAGCTGTGACGGGCCTGCCCCTGACATCACACTCAGGAGGCTCGGGGAGGTCCAGTCGCTGTAGTTCCAGAAGTCTGGATACAGAGATAAAGGACCCAGGAAGACAAATTCCTGGGCAGAAACGTTCCAGGATGCAGATGAAGAACTCAGAGCCCACCAGGAAGGCAGAGCTGGTTGGATGTCCTGTGTTGCACACGTGGCCGGTGGGCCGTGTGTGGAAGGGTGCGGATAACACGGATGGGGATTGTTTCAGGACTGTCACAAAGTGGAATGTGAACAGCCTGAGTAGCTGTCCTTGATTTTCCATGAGAAGTCATCTCAGTGGAAGAGTCTTGACTTTCTTCCTTACTCCCTTATGAGCGTGAACATGCGTCTCAGTTTTCTTGGAAGGATTAGGGTACTGTGCCTGTCATCCCAGGGTAACCATTAACGCTGCTCTCCCTTTCCGGTCTCCAAAGTATCTCACCGGTTTGAACAATGAATGCTCAGGTCGCCCTACTTATAGTCCACAATTGTGGGTCTAGTCTTCCACCACTGACGTTTTCCCTCTTAATTTCTTTTCGTAACTATACGTGCGTTTCTAGACAGGTTAGTGTGACTCTCCCATGATGCAGCAGCTGCCAGGTGTAGACTCTTAAACTAAAGATAAGTGGAGCCATGAAGACATTTTTCTTAAGATGCAAAGTAGAGAATGAAGGAGTTGCTTCTTCCCTGTATTGTAATACTTGAGGAGTAATAACCCATTAAGTAGGTTTCTACCCTAGACGCAAGGTTCTTGGGGACAAAGGTTGAGTATTACTTACCTTTCTATTGCCATGGACAATTTATGGGCATTCAATAGAAATAAGTAGCTGTAATTATAAGTGAATGAATATGGCAATATAATAAGGGGAGAGTGTTTGGGTCCTAATACCGAATAATCTTTGGAGGAGTGCGGTCCGGTACTAGCACGCAGCACTGGGGTAGAGGAGGTGAGAAAATGGAATTTTGGAGACAGCTACTTTTTCCTCTTCTGATTATTTGCTTTTTCCTAATTACAAAATATTACATGTTCATTGTGGGAAATTTAGAAAGAGAAATAGGCAGAAGAAGAAGAAAAGAAAAAGAGGAGCCAGGAGGAAGAGGAGGGAGAAGGAGAAGAAGGAGAACAAGAAGAATGAAACGATTCACTTCCTGGAATAATGTGATTAGATTTGGGGGTATAGATACCTGTGTGTCTCACTCATGTTCACATGTGTGTAAACGCGTGTCTGTATAATCCTGTGATTGTTTGGAGTACAGTGTCTTGCCAGGATCGTGCTCTCCGAGGGCCTGCACCTGGTCCTTGGCAATCCTCCTGGTGAAGGGCAGCCTGCCACTACTTGTCCAGGCGGCAAATGACGGCTTAGAATCGTGGAGAATTTACATGGGTGCCCCAAGTGGTGGGGGGAAAATGTGAAGAAATGGTGGGGGACATTTTTATTATTTTATCTGGGCTCAAGAATATTCTTTCCAAGGATTTACTGCCTTTGCCAGGGTCTTCTGTCATTAGGATCAAGTGAGTACAGTTGGGGACACTCAACTTGGAATCAGAACATTGGTATATATGTTCTGAATTAATCACCTAATGATTGCCTGATTCCAAACCTCAGTTTTATCCCCATGGAAGTATTAATTCTCATCACATAACGTCAGTGTGAGGGTCAAGTATCTGGAGCACGGTCAGTGACCAGTAGACGGTGGCTGGTGCAGGGAAGTGAACCCGTCCTTTCCGGTTCCTTACAGGATGTTGGTGGGGAAAACACAGGATCTGGGATGTGACCCTGGTTTGAGATTGGGCTTAGTCCACGGTGACTGTGATTATTAGTTAATTCATTTAACTTTTTTTTTTTTGAGACAGAGTCTCACTCTGTTGCCCGGGCTAGAGTGCAGAGTGCTGTGGCGTCAGCCTAGCTCACAACAACCTCAAACTCCTGGGCTCAAGTGATCCTCCTGCCTCAGCCTCCCGAGTAGCTGGGACTACAGGCATGTGCCACCATGCCCGGCTAATTTTTTCTATATATTTTTAGTTGTCCAGCTAATTTCTTTCTATTTTTTTTTTTTTTTTTTAGTAGAGACGGGGTCTCGCTCTTGCTCAGGCTGGTCTCAAACTCCTGACCTTGAGCGATCCTCCCACCTCGGCCTCCCAAAGTGCTAGGATTACAGGCGTGAGCCACGGTGCCTGGCCTCATT
>CAUYSK010021883.1:0-16756 GCA_963575035.1 Avahi laniger | reverse complement strand
GAGGCCGAGGCGGGCAGATTGTTTGAGCTCAGGAGTTCGAGACCAGCCTGAGCAAGAGCGAGACTCCGTCTCTACTAAAATTAGAAAGAAATTAATTGGACAACTAAAAATATATAGAAAAAATTAGCCGGGCATGGTGGCTCATGCCTGTAGTCCCAGCTACTTGGGATGCTGAGGCAGAAGGATTGCTTGAGCCCAGGAGTTTGAGGTTGCTGTGAGCTACGCTGACACCACGGCACTCTAGCCCGGGCAACACAGTGAGACTCTGTCTCAGAAAAAAAAACCAAAAAAACAAAAAACTTCTGTATAGCAAAGGAAACAATTAACAAAGTGAAGAGATAGGCCACAAATTGGGATAAAATACTTGCAACCCATACATCTGATAAAAGCGGCTAATATCCAAAGTATATAAGGAACTCTAACAGCCCAATAGCAGGAAAGAAAATGACTGGATTAAAAAATGGGTAAGGGATTTGAATAGACATTACTCAAAAGAAGACATACAAATGGCCAACAAATATGTGAAAAAATGCTTGACATCTGTAATCATCAAAGAAATGCAAATTAAAACCACAAAGAGATATCACCTTACACCTGTTAGGATGGCCATTATCAAAAAGAGAAATGATAACAAGTGTTGGTGGAGATGCGGAGAAAATGAAACTCTTGTACACTGTTGGTGGGAATGTAAATTAGTACAGCTATTTTGGAAAATAGCATGGAGGTTCTCCAAAACACTAAAAATATAATTACCATATGATCCAGCAATTCTACTATTGGGTATATATCCAAAAGAATTAAAGTCAGTATGCTGAAGAGATATCTGCACTCCCATGGTCATTTCAGCATTATTCACAATAGCAAAAATATGGCATCAAGAAAATGTGTATATATACACAACGGAATGCTATTCAGCCTTTAAAAAGAAGGAAATTCTATCATTTCAGACAACATGGATGAAACTGCAGGACATTATGCTAACTGAAATAAGTCAGGCACAGAAAGTCAAATATCACACGATCTCACTTACAGGTGGACTCTAAGAAAGTCTATCTCACAGAAAGAGAGTAGAAAGGTGCCTACAGCTAGTGGGGAGAGGAAGAGATGGGAAAAGGATAATGTTGATTGAAGCGTACAAAGTTTTAGTTGGACTAGAAGAATAAGATTTAGTGATAAATTGAATTGCAAGGAGGTCATGGTTAATAATAATATATTGTATATTTCAAAATTGCTGAAAGAATAGGTTTTTAATGTTCTCACCACAAAAAATGTTAATGAGGTGATATATATTAATTAGCTTTATTCGATCCTTCTAAAATGTATGTATAGATCAAAACAGCACATTGTACCTTATAAATATGCATAATTATTCATAAATTAAAAATAAATATCAAATAAAAATATTATTATCAACAGTATCCCATCGTTTGCAATAATTCAGTCTATTCTTGTTTGTCTTTTAGATTCTGTTTAATCATTTTATCATTATAAATTCTGCTGCAATAAAGAACCTTATAACTATATTCTTTCACATCTGACTAATCTATGTTTTTCAATTGGCGATAGCCTTACTATTTTTGTTTAGAAATGTTTAAACTAATATAAAAATTTTTTAAAATATAGAAATATAATGTGAAAGAGCTCCATAATCCCTACAGTCAGTGATAAACAGTTTGGGGAATAATTTTAAAGTTTTTTTTCTGTGCTTATTTAGCAATACCAATAGTGTTTCATTTTTTAATTAAAAAAATTACTGTGTATTATTTTTAGGTTTGTAATCTACTTTTTCTCACAAAACATAATATTGTGGACACATTTCATGTGTTTAAGTATAGGTTTAAATCATCCTTTACATGGCTTCATAGTATTCCATTGTATGAATATACTATATTTCTAACTAGCATATACAGTAATTTAGATTTTTCCCATTTTTCCCTACTATGAACAACTCTTCAATAAACAACATGTTTATTGAAGCATGTTCATACATTGGGATGCACCAATTGATTGTTTCTTAGCAATAGAATTGCTGCATCAAAATGTAAATACATTTATAATTTTGATACATAATGCCAAAGTACCTCTAAAAATATCGAATGCTTTGACAATCAAATCAACCAGAAAATGAGAGAACCTATTTCTCATACTCTTATTAACATAGGGTATTATTCTTTTTCATGCTATCTATAGTCAAAAAGATTATTTTGTTTGTTGATTATTAGTGAAGTTTAACATCTTTTTCTACATCTATTGGCTATTTGTATTTCCACTTTGGTGAATGGCTTGCTCATTGCCCATGGGATGTTATTTTCCTTTTCTTCTTGTGAGGTTTCTTTTTTTTTTTCTTTTTTTTTTTAATTTCAGCATATTATGGGGGTACAGATGTTTAGGTTACGTATGTTGCCCTTGCCCCCCTCAAGTCTGAGTTTCAAATATGTCCATCTTTCAGGTGGTGCGCATTGCACTCTTTGTGTATGTATATACCCGTCCCATCTCCCTCCTCCCCCCTCCCCCTCCCCCCTGCCCAACATTCAATAGAGGTTTCTTTTTTATATCAAAGATATTAATTCTTTCTCTGACGCATTTGTTGCAAATATTTTCTTTGTTTCTTTTTTGCCTTTTACTTTGTCTATCAGATAGAGAACCAGTACCCATTGTTTTAATTTTTATTTATTCTGATTCCTGAATTTGAGCATATTTTCCTTGACATGTTTAGTATAATGCCTTCTTTTGAAATACTTCAAATAACTTTGTTTTAAAATGTGTGCCATTAAAAGTCAGTATTCTTTTATTTAAACAAAATGTGTAAAATGAAACTGTTTTAAGCAGGCACTAATGAAATCTGGTTAAAATTGAATGTAATTGTACAAGATAAAAGTACAAAGCTTTGAAATTTCATTTATTTAACTGATAATATGTGTCTTTACTTTTGTAATTCTAGGTCTTTTTTTCCCTTTCTGCAAGAAAAGCCTTTTCATGGCATGGATTAAAATATGTCATACAATGCAGAAATGGCATAAAAGAAATCCAGCAAATTCTCTGCTGTTATAACAAATATTTTGTAACACTTTTATAATAAAAATCAAATCTTTCTCTGAACTCCCAGACTTTATCCTCTAAAGTTAACAAATTGCTATACTTCTTTATACTATTAATATTTCCCATAAAATTATTTAAATTTCTAGTTGGACCACATTAGACACATTCACCCCCAAAATGTGACAAGTGGAGGCAGTAAAGGTTCTTCTTGAAACCAAGCTCAAAAGAAGTGCCTTATGTGCTGCCTGTCCTATTTGGATGATGCTGGGCTGCTTGGTAAGGACAGGAGGAAGTTGTCCTTATAACAATATTACATTTCTGGATTTGGGTCCATGACTACCCCCTCTACCCAGTCTTTTGTTTCTACATTTGGAATCGATTGCCTATTTTGCAGTGGCTGTTTCATGACATGGGCTTTGATCTTGCCCTTCAGGATACAAACACTTTTCTCTCATGTAAAATGTGGGGCAAAATAAGGGGACAGGAAAACCTGGGAAACAGGAAGAAATGGGTGGCTGGTGACTTCATTCTCTTACCTCAAACTCCATTCATGGGGTCCATGACTCGGTTGACTGGAAATGGTGGAATCGCCTTCTTCCCTCCCTCCAACGCCATCAGGGCACTCATTCCACCACATGGAAAAGGCACTGACTCATGGGGAAATTAGAAACGTGCAGTGTTTTCCTTCTTCTCTCTAATGCTCTATAGATTCTGCTGCCCCTCAAATGTGTTTGCATTTGTAGTTCACTCTCTCTAGGCCCCTCCACTACTAGTGAGGTAAAGCTCCAGCAGATTCCTGACTCTAGGTAGGTGCATCATCAGAAAGTACAAGTCCCTCTTCTTTTTCCCTTCAAATGTACTGCTCAGCCTCTGTATCCACAGGCCCATTGAGAATGGAAAGAAAGGGGGCAAGGCCCCAAGTCAGACATTGATCTTGTAGTATCAATGGGCTTTGACACCTTGCATGCCTGGGGCACCGGAAGCCTCCTGGTGAGCATCTTTCTGAGTCCAGTGGGTCTGTTTAGAAGAGCAAGGAGGTAGCAGGACCCTCTTTTCGGAGAGGGCTGTTTCTGGGCAGGAGTTGGAACTCTTAGGTTCTGTTCAAGTCCAGCAGTTATGAACAGTGAGAGATTTTGTTGTAGAGTAAAGTCGTTCATGGAGTAGATTCTTTTATAAGAATTAATTTAGGCCTCCTGGCAAAGCGAGGTGATAAACCTCTGTTGAGGACCAGGCAAAGAGCTTCTGAGAAACCACTTGAACTCATTGGGAGTGATGGGAGAGGAGGATGGAATGATGGCCCTTGGATGTGATCACTCCTGGCCCTGGGAGAAGAGAAACTCTGTGTCCAGCATAATCCACCCAAAGCAAGAAGGATTTGCAGTGAAGCCCTGACGGAGATAACCACATGCAGCAAAGCAGTGGTTGGATGCTTTTGATAAATGCTGCAGCATTTCTTTTCTTTCTTGACATGCCAGCAGAAATGAATCACAAGTCATTTTTCAGTATAAAATGGGAAACATAAAAAAAATCAATCAGTGAACAAGGGTCCTGGGAAAACTAGCAGTAGCTCCCCCACCCAAGGCTGAACTGAAAGCCAAGAGTCTGAAAAACAGTTCTGAATGAGAGGGTAATAATGTAGGTTTTGGATGGAATATCAGAAGCAGGTTATAAGGAAGTCACCCCATTGCCAGGTCAACAGACATTGAACTCCTCTGGTCAGACTCTCTTTGAACCTCTGGCTCAAATCGCCCATCACTGTGAACTTAGAATGAGTGAAAGAGAAAACAACAACCAGGAGAGTCTGTGGCTGTGGGAAGCCTCCTCTTCCAATTCCTCAAATGATGAATTCCTTGCTGTTGGCAGAGTGAAGAGAGTGCCTTCTATGTATGAAAAATTTATACATCACAATGAGTGGTTGGTAAGATATGATTCCCTATCACTGTTGCATGTTGCAACTAATGCTCTCTCTTCTGCTCCTTTATCACATTAGCGTCACACATAGTCTTTCATGACATGAAATTTGAAGACAACTTGACAACTTAACTCCAGGAGATGAAGCCTCTTTAAGATGAAAAATTCTCAAACTCAGTGGACAGGTGCAACTTTCAGAAGAAGAGAACAAAGAATTTGCTAAAAGAATCTGTATCTTCTTACCACTGCATTTTGTTATTTAACATCTGGCTTTGACCTTACAGAACCATGGATCTCCTTGCCCTTTGGCTTAAGAGCAGAAAATATAAAGATATAGCAATTTCCTTATCTCCATCTATGCAAATTTTTGTCATTATCTACCTAAAATTTCTCATTTTGTGTAGTTTTTGTAAAAACTCTTTACTGTAAATACCCTTTACTACATGACAGATTGGGTTAAGTGCTCTACTTCCATCATTTAATCCTCCACCACAAGACTATGAAGCAGGTACCACTATTATGCCCTTTCTATCAAAGAGGAAATGGAAGCTGAAGGGGTTTGTCTGAAGCATGAGTTAATTATATGTGGCAAGGCTGGGACTCAAACCCAGATCATATGACCTCCAGACATGCACTCTCAATCCATAAGATGTTCCCTGGAAAACAGAGGGTGTCACAGTTTTCTATGGTTGTGGATGCACAACTTGGTGAGACAGGATGGTTTCTCCTTGTTGCCTCTCTCAGTTTTTCCTTAACTTAACACAAAACTCCTTTGAGGTTTGTAACGTGCTGCCAGTAAGACAGCCTAAGCATCTTAAAATTTCATAAATAGCCTGATGACACACTTGTATAGAGTAGAAGAACTCTTCACATGTTAGCAAATAATGTTCTTGTTTCATTTTATTTTATTTTTAACATATGAGGGCTGTCCGGAAAGTATCCAGCCATGGTTACAATGGATACATAGACACAATGTCTGGATAGTTTCCAGACAGCCCTCATATTCTTCTTTGAAATATATTTCTTAGCAAATTTGTGTGAGGGTGAAAGATATCAAAATGCAATTTCCTTGAAATTTTCTATGTAGATAATAATGTCATCTGCAAGTAGTGACAGTTTTATTTCTTCCTTTTGGATCTGCATGCCTTTTATTTCCTTTTCTTGCTTTATTGCAATGGCTAGAACTTCCAGCACTATGTTGAATACGAGTGGTGAGAGCAAAAGTCCTTGCCATGTTCCTGATCTAAGAGGAAAAAAGATTCAGCCTTCACCATTGAGTACAGTGATAGTTGTATCTTTTGTAGATGCTCTTTATCAAGCTGAGGATACTCCTCCTCTATTCCCAGCTTGATGACAGTTTTTTTTTATCATGAATATGTGTTGGATTTCATCAAGTTCTTTATCTCTGTCAATTGATATGATAATATGATTTTTGTCTTTTAGACTCTTGATATGGTAGATGGATTACACTGGCTGGGTTCAGCCTTATCCCTGGAATATAACCACATTTAGTCAAGGTATGTAATTATTTTTATATGTTGCTAAATTTCAGTTGATAATATTTTGTTAAGGATTTTTGTGCTTATATTCATGTGGGATATTGGTTTGTAGTTTTTTTTTTTTTTGGTTCTGTCTTTGTACTGGTTTTGGTATAAGGGTAGTATTAGCTTAGTAAAATGAAAGTGTTCCCTTCTCTTCTATTTTCTAGAGTTGGTATTAATTCCTCTTTAAATTTTTGACAAAATTCACTTATGAAATCATTTGGGCAAATTAGTGTGATTCAGCTCAGTTTTATTTTTAATTATTTTTGTTTAAGTCTTTGTCATTGAGATCTTGTCTTCCGTTTTTCCCCCTATCCTTAAAATGAATGTTTCATTGTAATTTTATATCCACTCCAAAATTTAAGGTGTTTTAGTTAGTGGGGCTATCAGTCTGGCACTTGCCTCTTCAGAACTCTTGGGGAGTTTATATACACAACCCCATGCCCAGTGAGAGGGCCCACAGTGACAGACAAAACTGGTAGTCACTCTTAGATGCTGTAGGGGCTCATGTCTTCACTTAGTTCCTTCTCCGATAGCTATTTAGAGAGCACTGGGCTTTGGATTTCCTCTTGCAGACTAGTCCACACAGAGGAAGATGCAAGGCAGGAAAGGCTGTCTGAAACTTAGAAACGTGAGACAGAAAGGGGGAGGAGGAGAAGGAGTGGTACAGGGAACCAGACCTGGGAATGTAAAATTGCCATAGCACATCTTCCTCCTGCCCCTACCAAGCTGTATTTAGATTGCAAAACAGTGTTTGGCTGGGCATTGATATTATAGTTGGAAAAAAGGGGAATATCAAGAGAAACTCAATTTATACTGGCAATCTTTCCCTATTGCTCTTTTAAAAACACCTCCTTAAAAGAACATTTTTCCTCTGTTATTGTTTCCAATTATAAAAATCATTGTAGTAAAAATTCAACAGTGCAGATGTATATAACACAAAAGATGAATTTCTCTCCTCTTTTCTGACATTTCTCCTTTTTTTGTTTTTAGCCCTTCTCAGGTTCCAACTTAGTGCTGAACTTGCCCATGTTTTCATTTCCTTATTCTTCTTCCCTGTCCCTTTCCATAAGAGTTCTAAACAATTTTCAAACTAAGCCAAGGCTTCAGAAAACCAACGCTATTTGTGTTTGCATAAAGCACTGGCCAGCAACCACTTATTACTTGCATTGTCTTGAGGTCCTACTCACTTTCCTCCCATGCAAATGTCCCTGCCCAGCAACAGAACAGTCCAGCTCTTCTCACAGCATCTGGCTGAGCCAAGCCATTCACACTAACCTGACCACATAAACCTATTCCTGGCTAAATCTCTAACATCTTGGTTAAAGAATATATTCTTAGCACTTTTTGAGTTATAATTTGAGGTACAATATTATTGTGTGGATGACTGCTATTAAAATAGTTTTGGCAGTGAACTCTGAAGAGGAAAACTTCTCTAACTTTGCTCCCACTCCCATTAGCTGGCATTTAAAGCTGCATAGCTGTGAATGGCCAACCATCTGGGTAAGGCATTCCTCTTCCCCTTTACTTTCCAGTTAAAGGAGCTGGATGTTTTTACTATGCAAACATGCTTCAGGGTTTAGAGTTAGTTATAGTCCTCCTGATAGTCAAGTACATAGGTAGCAAAGGTGAAGTGGTTCAGTGTGTGGATTCTGGAGCCATATTTCCTGCCTGCCTGCCTACCATTTACTAAAACTGTGTAATGATAGATCAGTTAGATAACCTCAGTGTGCATCAGCTTTTTCATCAGTGGCAGTGATCATTATGGCAGAATGTACCTAGGGAGTTGGTGTGAGAATTACATGAGTTCATGCATGGAAAGCACTTAGAACAGGGTCTGGCACACAGTCAGTCCCATACAAATATTAAGTATTATAGTGACTACATTGAAAATATCCAGCAACTTATACATGGCAGAGGGACCAAAGAGTCTCTCTGTATAGTCATGGCTTATATGGAATGTAAAGGTGTAAGACGGTTATTCACTGGACAGGAAAGAATCAGAAACTCTCACCCACACACATTCAGGAAAAAGGGTAAAGGTTGTAGCAATAACTAAATTATTTGATATCTCCATCAATATTCCATTCACTCTTCCCATCCTCACCCCACTTGATCATTTGTGTATCTGTAGTGGGGACCGAATTCCTGGCAGTGGAACTGATGATGATGGCAGGCCTAATAGAGTATTTATGATAACCCCTCTCTGAGGCAGCTTGGGTTGGGAGAGTTGACCTCACTCCTGTAGCCTGTAAGGATGTTATGCTGACAGTAAAAAGAATTTGCTTGCCAACAGCCTCTCTCTTAATTTATATTACACAAAGGCCCTAGATGCCGCAGCTACTCTTTAAGGAAGAATACTTCAACCTATCTCCTCCTTAAATCTCAGTGCCTTCTCCCCAGTATATTCTTCCATTAAACTAACAAGCCGGCCTATTCTCCCAGATTGCCTGTTACTTCCTATCTTTTTTTTTTTTTTTTTTTTTTTTTTAGACAGAGTCTCACTGTGTTGCCTGGGCTAGAGTGCCGTGGCGTCATCTTAACTCACAACAACCTCAAACTCCTGGGCTCAAGTGATCCTCCTGCCTCAGCCTCCCGGGTAGCTGGGACTACAGGCATGTGCCACCATGCCCGCCTAGTTTTTTCTATATATTTTTAGCTGTCCAATTAATTTCTTTCTATTTTTAGTAGAGACGGGGTCTTGTTCTTGCTCAGGCTGGTTTCAAACTCCTGAGCTCAAAGAATCCGCCCACTTCGGCTATTTATTTATTTATTTTTTGAGACAGAGTCTCACTTTGTCGCCCTGGCTAGAGTGCCGTGGCATCAGCCTAGCTCACAGCAACCTCAAACTCCTGGGCTCCAGCGATCCTCCTGCCTCAGCCTGTCGAGTAGCTGGGACTACAGGCATGTGCCACCATGCCCGGCTAATTTTTTCTGTATATATATATATATTTTTAGTTGTCCAGATAATTTCTTTCTATTTTTAGTAAAGACGGGGTCTTGTTCTTGCTAAGGCTGGTCTCGAATTTCTGACCTTGAGCGATCCCCCCGCCTCGACCTCCCAGAGTGCTAGGATTACAGGTGTGAGCCACCGCGCCCGGCCTCACATAACTTTTATTGTAGCATATTGGTATAATTGTTCTATTTTATTATTAGTTATTGTTTGTCTCTTGCTAGGCCTAATTTATAAATTAAATTTTATCATAGGTGTGTATATATAGGAAAAACACTATATATAGGACAATATATATAGGGTATGATACTATCCAAGGTTTCAGTCATCCACTGGAGGTCTTTGGAACATATGCCCTGCAGAGAAGGGAGGACTACGGTACTTTTCACAATTTTTAAACATCTCATGATGAAATATGTGGATTGTGTCTTTGATTGTTAAAGTAATATATAATTTTTGTAAAAAATTTGAACAATACTTAAGTGAATGAAGTTTAAAGTAAACTATCAACTAGCACTGTACACATTCCTCATTCCTGATATTATATATTTGTTTAGATTTTAATACAATGCATGCTGTTTAATTTAAAAGTTCTCAGCTAAGTGTTGAATTTAAAACCAGTTGATAACTAAAACCCCTTAATAGGTAATGAATGCTTTAAAAAGAAGCTAAATTGGCTGTTTTTATTTCAGTAGAAGGACTTTCTAAATTAACTAGGTTTTAAACCCTGAACAAGCTTTGTCTGCATTTGAGATTTAGAAGATAAAGCATTATTAACCTAAACTGAATTTATGAAGAAGTTTGTTTCTCTTCAGTCAGTAGTATCAGTAGTTACTGTTGGGCAAAAGGCATTTTTAAAAAGACGTGCAAATAGCAGTAGGGCACATGTGAGTCCTGGAGAGCTGGGCCTTTCATTGTTGCTCTTGCCTCAAAAATGAAAGCCAACCTTCATTTCTTTCCTTTCTCGATTCAAAGGAATAAGGCAAGAAGCCTTTTCTGATTCAGCTACTCAGTTTTTAAGGCAAATCCAATTGTGTTTTACAAGTTGGGAAGTTTTGGGGGCCCTGCCTTGGGAACATGTTGTACTCCCCCCTGAGAATTATTGACGATATTTTTTTTTATTTTTTATTTTTTTATTTTTTTTTGAGACTGTCTGGCTCTGGTGCCAGGGCTAGAGTGCCATGGCGTCAGCCTAGCTCACAGTAACCTCAAACTCCTGGGCTCAAGCGATCCTCCTGCCTCAGCCTCCCGAGTAGCTGGGACTACAGGCATGTGCCACCATGCCTGGCTAATTTTTTCTATATGTATATATTTTTAGTTGTCCAGATCATTTCTTTCTATTTTTTAGTAGAGACGGGGTCTCGCTCTTGTTCAGGCTGGTCTCGAACTCCTGACTTTGAGCTATCCACCCGCCTCGGCCTCCCAGAGTGCTAGGATTACAGGCGCGAGCCACTGCGCCCGGCGCTTATTGACGGTATTTTTAATTGTCCACTGGCATTGAGTTTTAGCCCTTCCTCCAGCCTCTTTCATTGCAGTGTAATTTGGCCTTAAGGCCTGAGCCCTGGAATAACTCAGATGCATCATATTGGCTGTTTTGTCTTGACAGCCCATGTTTCCCATTTACTGAACTGGGACATATTTTCTGGACCTCTCAGGAGTCTGATTAAGTGTTCATGCTGCATTATATCTCTGTTTTCTATTTTTTTTGTTCACCATAAACAACTGATTTTTGAAATGAAATGTGTTACCTTTAACAAAGAGGTAGTATATGTTTTTGTCTATCTGTTTAGTGAAATTTACGTAAATGTAACTGATTCTAGTCTTTTGGTGGAAACATTCCTTAGTTGTTTCTGTGGATATACCTAATTTGGTATTTCTAATCTAGTTTTTATTAATCCTTCTTCTTTTTTTTCACTATTGATCTAGATTGATGAGCAAATTGAAAGCATGTTTAATTCAAAGAAGAGAGTAAAGGATATGGCTGCTCCTGGAACATCAAGTGTCCCTGCTCCAACTGCAGGAAATGCTGAGAAATTAGAAATTGCTAAGAGATTGGCTCTTAGGATCAATGCTCAGAAGAATTTAGGCATTGAATCTCAGGTATTAAGTAATTTATTCCAAGTCTCAGTATGGTTTTTTTCTTTTTTCTTTTTTGAGACAGATCTCGCTTTGTCACCCAAGCTGGAGTGCAGTGGTATAATCATAGCTCACTGCTGCCCCAAACTCCTGAGCTCAAGCAATCCCCCTGCCTCAGCCTCCTGAGTAGCTGGGACTACAGGCGTGCACCACTGTGCCCGGCTAATTTTTCAAAAAATATTTTGTGGGGGTGAGGTCTTGCTGCATTGCCCAGGCTGGTCTTGAACTTAAGACCTCAAGCAATCCTCCTCCCTTGTGCCTTGGCCTCCCAAAGTATTAGAATTACAGGCATGAGCCACCACACCTGGCCTCAGTCAATACTTTTTATAAGTTCTTTCATTTTAAATACTTTTCAGGAATTACGTTGAGCACAAGTGAACAACAAATTGTCTTAGACATTGAGTTTGTGAGAATTTAACATTCTCTGTTGATAATTGCATTTGGATAATCTCTCTAGTGTGGTTAACTAAGGACTTTATGCTTTTATTGGAATGTCCATTAGGCTTGTTAGCCATAGATAGTTTTATTTAACTTATTTATTTTTTTTAAAAGAGATAGGATCTCACTCAGCTGCCCAGGCTGGAGTGTAATGGTGTAATCATAGATCACTACAACCGTGAACTTTTGGGCTCAGGCAATCCTTTTGCCTCAGCCTCTGTAGTAGTCAGGACTACAGGTATACACCACATCCAGCTAATTTTTAAACTTTTTTTGTTCTTGAACTCCTGGCCTCAAGTACTTCTCTCATCTTGGCCTCCCAAAGTGCTGGGATTAAAGGACTGAGTCACCACGCCCAACTGATAGTTTATGGAATAGTATTCTGATTGATCTTACCAAAATCTTTAAGAAGTACTTCTCTTTTTCTTTCTTTATCTGCATGTTTATTGGATGGGTTATTGGGCACATAATTCTCTGGATATACAACCTCCCAGTTATGTCACTCAAACTTACATGGGGTTTAAACAGTGGAGAAATACGATTTTTAAATATTTCACATGGCATCTTTTTCTTGGAAGCTTTTTTGTTAATTTCTAAGTAAAGATAAATTTTCATAGCATTCCCAAGAATGGTTTGTTAATTTCAACAGTACTTTGAAGATTTTGAGTAAGTCGTTTACTATAATTTATTGAATGTTGGGTTGGGTCATGGAGGAGGAGGAGCTTAACAATGGTAGTGGTACAAAGATTTTTTTTTTTTGAGACAGAGTCTCACTGTGTTGCCCTGGCCAGAGTGCCATGGCTTCAGCCTCGCTCACTGCAACCTCTAACTCCTGGGCTCAAACGATCCTCCTGCCTCAGCCTCCCGAGTAGCTGGGACTACAGGCATGCACCACCATGCCCAGCTAATTTTTTCTATGTATATATTTTTAGTTGTCCAGATAATTTCTTTCTATTTTTAGTAGAGACGGGGTCTCGCTCTTGCTCAGGCTGGTCTGGAATTCCTGACCTTGAGCGATCCACCCACCTCGGCCTCCCAGAGTGCTAGGATTACAGACGTGAGCCACCACGCCTGGCTGGTACAAAGATTTTAGTTCAAAGGAAACTCCTAGGGGTCACAAAGCATGTAAATGATTTTGAAAGTATTTACTATATCTGATGTTAAGAATTAGCTAATTATCAAGTGCTTATCTGTGATCTAGTAGAATATTTAATAGAGAGTTAAATGTTCCTCCCTTTCCTCATCAGCAGGGAGATACAGTAAACTATTAATTTTTAATGTATACTGCTAAATTGCACATATGGCTGGTACTGTGCATAAGAAAGATGTTTATTCATTTATTTATTTGTTAAACACACATAAATACAGAATTAGAGGATTTTCGGAGAACAGTTCATGGTAGGGTCCCTGTACCTGTCTCTGTGCTCATTTGAGATTTGACTGTAGGTCTTCCTTAACTGCAGGACGTGATGCAACAGGCCACCAATGCAATTCTCAGAGGTGGCACCATTCTGGCTCCCACTGTGTCTGCAAAAACCATCGCAGAGCAGCTTGCTGAAAAGATCAATGCCAAGCTCAATTATGTGCCTTTAGAGAAACAAGAAGAAGAGAGACAGGATGGTGGACAGAATGAATCTTTTAAGAGATATGAGGAAGAATTAGAGATCAATGATTTCCCACAGGCAAGTAACAGATTTAAACCTTTTTTTATTGTGAAGTAGAAACTCTGGCTTCTTTAGGAACAAAATCTTATCTTTAAAACCCATGAACATTTTAATAGTTCATTTTTTACCTAAGCAATAGATAATAGAACAATAGAAATTTGATTTTTATGAATAGGTTCAAAGCACATTAGGATCTAAATGAACTTACGACGTAGGTATATGTTAATTATAATCTTCATATTGCCCATGATATTAGCCAGCCTATTCTTTGTCAGCACACCAGGGTTTTTATCTTGTTGTGATATGATTTTCTTTCCCCCACGCTCTCTTTTAGACTGCTAGGTGGAAAGTTACTTCTAAGGAAGCTCTGCAGAGAATCAGTGAATACTCTGAAGCTGCAATTACAATCAGAGGAACATACTTCCCTCCTGGCAAAGAACCCAAGGAAGGAGAGCGGAAAATTTACTTGGCAATTGAAAGTATGTACTGTTGGTTTTGTTTCAGGCCTGAGTTGGATCAAAGTTGATGTAGATGTAATAGATGCAGAGAGAATGGGAGATCAGTCCTAGAGAGGACTGAAATAAAGAACACCTGCAAGAAAAAAATAGTTTCCTATATCATTTGAAGTCTTTATTTAGAAATTCAGTACAGGTACAGAGGTAAATGATGTGTTTATGGGACTCTTCAGTTTGGACAATTCAATCAAATTAAAAATCATTCTGAAAAGCATACATTTTAAGGACTGACCCATTTATGCTTCTAGTTAACTAGAATATTCTGGCCTAAGTTTAGGTCCGTATGTACCATTATATATATGTTGGTATATTTGATGCTGTCCCTCAGGTCTCTTAGGCTCTATTCGTTTTACTTCATTCTCTTTTTTCTTGCCCTCTCAAATTTGATCTCAATTGACCTATCTTCAAGTTTGGTAATTCTTTCTTTTTCTCGTTTTGAGATAAGGTCTTGCTACATTGCCCAGGCTGGTCTTGATCTCCTTTCCTCAAGTGATCCTCCTGCCTCAGCCTTCTGAGTAGCTGGGACTACATGCACAAGCCTCCACACTTGGCCAAATTCAGTGATTCTTTCTTCTCCCTGTTCAAATCTGCTGTTGAACCCTTGTTATGCATTTTTTACTTCAGTTATTTTACTTTTCAACTCCAAAATTTCTATTTGATTCCTTTATTTCTAGCTCTTTATTGATATACTCTATTTAGTCAGACATCATTTTTCTGATTTCCTTTAGTTCTTTGTCCATGGTTTCTTTTAGCTCATTGAGCATATTTATTTATTATTAATCAGATTTCAGGAAAAGAAGAGCATATTTAGAATAGTCAATTTTAAGATCTTTGTCTAGTAAGTCCAATGTCTGGGTTTCCTCAGGGACAGTTTCTGTTAATTTCTTTTTTTTTTTCCCCTGTGATTGGGCCATGCTTTCTTTGTTTCATTGCATGCTTCTTAATTTTTAGTTAAAAACTGGACATTTTGGAAGACAGCTATGCTCACCACTATGCCACCAATGCCAGCACAAAACTGGACACTTTGAATATTGTAATGTGGTAACTAGAAATCCAATTCTCCCCATTATTTATTGCTGCTGCTTGTTGTAGTTTTTTTTTAGTAACTTTTCTGAACTAATTTTGTATAGTCTTCATTATTTGTCATGTGTGGCTACTGAAGTCAGATAGTGATTTTTTTTTTTAATTTCAAAATATTAAGGGGGTACAAATATTTTTGTTACGTGGATACCTTTTATAATGCTGAAGTCGGGACTCAGATAGTGATTTGACAGAGATTTCCTTAAATGCCTGGGAAGGAAAAAAATCTTCTTTGACATGTGTTCTCTCTGTGTAGTGGGGCAAGCCTTCAATTCTCAGCCAGGAAGTACAACTCTGCCTTAGCTTTCTCTTCATGCATGCATAGTCTGAAGGTCAGCCAGAGGTGGTGAGAGCTTGTGGCCTTCTCAGGTCTTTACTGAGCACGTGCGCAGCCCGGGATATGCATGCGACCTTCTAGATTCCTATGAATGTGTGAGTGCTTTACAAAGCCCTTATTCCACCAAGCATTTCATTCCCCAGTCTTTCGTCCAAGCCTTCTGTGTGTCTTTTGCCCCAGCTGTTATCCCTGGTCCTAGAGGGTCCTTTCTAATGCATTTGCATTTTGGTAAATACCTCCCCCACCTCCCCAGTAGCTGCCTCAGCCCTGGAGAATTCTAAGTTAGGTGAAATAAAGGCAAGCCCTTTGAGCTGGTCTTTTGGGGAACCACCAGACAGGTCAAAACAACCAACCATGTTTTTTTTTTTGAGAATAAGTGTCATTCTGGTTCCAGGAATGTGGGCTGTTCAAGGCTGTGATTGGGGAGTGAGTGATGGGAATTGGAGGAGAAATAGGGTCAGGGTAAATTGAAACACTGAAAAAGCTCTGTTACTGAGATTCAGCTGGGACCGGGTGGGTTCTTATTTTTCTTTTCTTTTCTTTCTTTCTTTCTTTTTATTTTTTTGAGAGAGATCTTGCTCACGTACAGCTTCAACCTCAAACTCCTGGGGTTGAGCCAGCCTCCTAGGTAACTGGGACTGTAGGTGTGTGCCACCACTCCGAGCTAATTTTTCTATTTTTTGTAGAGATGGTGCTTTTGCTCAGGCTGATCTCAAACTCCTGGCCTCAAGCAATCCATCTCAGCCTCCCAAGTGCTGGGATTACAGGCGCGAGCCACCACGCCCAGCCTGGTTTTTTATTTTTCTTGAGTGTTTGCCTGGTTGCTGTAAATTTTTTTTTTTTTTTTGAGACAGAGTCTCACTGTGTTGCCTGGGCTAGAGTGCCGTGGCGTCATCTTAGCTCACAGCAACCTCAAACTCCCAGGCTCAAGCGATCCTCCTGCCTCAGCCTCTCAAGTAGTTGGGACTACAGGCATGCGCCACCAATGCCTGGCTAGTTTTTTCTATATATTTTTAGTTGTCCAATTAATTTCTTCCTATTTTTAGTAGAGACGGGATCTCACTCTTGCTCAGGCTGGTTTCGAACTCCTGAGCTCAAACAATCCGCCCGCCTCGGCCTCCCAGAGAGCTAGGATTACAGGC
>CAUYSK010021881.1:0-39586 GCA_963575035.1 Avahi laniger | reverse complement strand
CTGCCTCAGCCTCCTGAGTAGCTGGGACTACAGGCATGCGCCACCATGCCCGGCTAATTTTTTTTCTATATATTTTTAGTTGTCCAGCTAATTTCTTTCTATTTTTTAGTAGAGACAGAGTCTCGCTCTTGCTCAGGCTGGTCTCAAACTTCTGACCTTGAGCGATCCTCCTGTCTCGGCCTCCCAGAGTGCTAGGATTACAGGCATGAGCCACCACACCTGGCCCCAGATCAAAATCCTTAACAAGGCTCTCCTAATCTGCTTTGACTTGCCCCTCTGGCTATACTCCCTGACCCTCCAGGTGTGCAGTTCCTCAAGTGCACCAGCTACTGTTCCCGCCCAGAGCCTTCACCCTTGCTGTCCATCTGCCCTAACACTCTTCCCACTCCCTACCCTCCCACTGCCTCTTCACCTGGATAATTTCTACTCACCCTTCTAGACAGCTAAAACCTGCACTGCTCTCCTCAGGGAAGTCTCTGATGCCTGGCTCCATGCCTTTGCTATAAACTCCCCTAGCACTTCGTCCTCCCAATTTTATACATGTCACCTCATTTGTTTTGTCTTCCAGTTACCATTATATGGCTGTCCACAAGACAGCTGTGCCTTGGATCACTCATCCATAAGTGGAAATAATGATAATCCCTATTTCATAGGGTTGTTGAGAGGAATAAATGACCTTATCCTTGTAAGACACTTAGCACTGTCCCTGGCACACAGTAAGCACTCAGTAGATACTTCTTCTTTTCCCTACTAAAGTATAAACTTTCAAAGAACAAGGGTTGGTACTCCTTTCATTTACTACCATATTCTCTTGCTTTTGCAGCTCCAATAAATAGCCATTCATGTGGAGGTGAGTTGAGTTCAATGGGATGGTGGTAGCATTTCTCTCCACCACCCAATTCCTGTGTCCCAAATAATGGATGGGAGTTGGAGACACTGTCCCTCCTACACCTCCCTCTACCCAAAGCACCACCACACCCTTCCCATTCCATTCGGCCCCTCCTTTGCCTGGTGAGAAAAAAGCAAAGGAAAGAGGAGTGTGAGTGTGTGTGTAAGGAGGCTCCTAACTTCCTGTCTCCCCAAACTATAGTTCTCTGGGTACGGAGGCGTCCTGCGGCTGCACCTGTAAAGCCTGCAATTTGGTGCCAAAAAGCTTCGGTTTGAGTCCGAGCTCTGCCACTTATGAGAGGCGAGATCTTTTGACCTGGTTATTTAATCTCCCGCATCTGGTGAGCCGCACTCGCCGGGTGGCTCTGAGGTGCCAGGGAGGTAATGGCTGGAACGCGCCGTCGGAGGAAGCGTTATTACCAGCACGCGGGGAGGCGGGCTCGGCGGGGCGGCGAGAGGGGCGCCACCAGCCGAGCCCGTTCGCCCCCCCAACCCGGCGCCACCGCTCGGCGCCAGGAGCCACCGAAGCGATTTATGCAGATGGGGAGGACTCAGGTGACCTCTGGAGCGCGCCACGCCGCCTCCACCCCTCAGGGGGCGAGCCTCCTGCCCAAGTGTCGCGACAGAGGAACTGCCACTGTCGGCCCCGGGCAGTGAGGGAGGATTGGGGCAGAGGTGTGGGGGCGGGAGAGACTCGGTACCTGGCTGTGATCCGCCCGGCCACAGCCCAGGGTTTGCCTTCATTCTCTCTCCGCTGCTCGGTTTCTGCCCCCCGGTTCCTTCTCATTTGCTCTCGGTCTCTGGAGGTCTCGCTCCCTACCTCCATTCCAAGATTATCGTTCCCTCTGTCAATTCAGCCGAGAAGTTTTTGAGCACTTCTGCCCTCCAGGCAGCAGGCTAAGCACCGAGGCGGGCAGGGGCGAGGCGGGGTGCGAAGGCCGGTGGCAAACGGCGCAGAGCGCGGAGGCGGCGACTGTGACCCGGGGGTTCTGGGAGCGAGCCCACTTCCGGCTGCGAATGAGGAGAGTCCACCTGAAGAAGAGACCTTTGAGCTGAGCTTTGAAGGATGGGAAGGACCCCAACGGGGAGGAGATTGGGAAGTGAAGTAGGCAGGAAGTGTTAAGAGAAATGGGGAAACCAATGTGGAGTGACTGGAGTGCGAGGATCTTGGCTGAGGGGGGTGGGTATGACTGGAAGGGATTTTGAGAGCACAGTGGGAGGGACCTTGAAGACCAGGCCAAATAAATTAAATGTAATTCCTGAGGCACTAGTGAGCCGTTGAAAGTTTTCTTCCTATTTCTCTAAGAGAAGCAATAAAGCATAGCGGTTAAGTAAACACACAGCCTCTGGAGTAATACTGGCCTTGGTTCAAGGTCCACCTCCACCACTTATGACCGTGTGATGGGCGACTTAACTTTCTGTGCCTCCGTTTCCCCATATATTAAGTGGGGGTGATAATGATAGTGTAAAGGGCTATTGGTGCTTGCAAAGCTCTTTGCACAGTGCCTGGCACATAGTAACCATGAGTATTAGTAATTATTTTGTATCCCCCCTCCCATCTTCCTCTGTGTCTCTTTCCTCTCTTTCTTCTGATGACTCTTCTCCCTCTCATAAAAACAAAAACAAAAACAAATGCTTCCAAATCTGTGGTTTCCCTGCCCCATACCTAGGAATCACCCTCTCATACTCAGTAAAGTGTTGAACTAAATCAACTCTAATATAACCAAGTCCCCTTCAGAAACACACCTGTGCCTCTCCTGGGTGCCCAGGCTCTGAGGAGCCCTGCTGGTGGGGGGGAATGGGGGCTAGTTATTGACATATTGAATTCATCTCTACTAGATTCCAAACTCTTCAAAAACAGAGACCATAGCTCATTCACCCTCATCTTGTCCCCTCTCTAACGAGATGCCTGACCCTCAGGAGGTCCTTGCTGTCTATACCAGTGCTTCTCAAACCTTAGCATGCATCAGAATCCCCTGAAGGGCTTGGTAAAATACAGATTTCTGGATCCCATCATACAGTCTCTGATTCAGCAGGTCTTCAGTGGGGCCTGAGAATTCGTATTTCTAACATATTCCTAGGTGATATTGATGCTGCTGATCTGGGAACCCTACTTTGAGAACCACTGCTCTATAACAACGTGGCGTGGCCACACCTGAGAAGGTGAAGTAGTCTCACCCTCCCCTTACCAAGCCTAGCTGCTCATCAGCTTCCAAAATATGGACCCAGGGCCTAGACTTAGAAGGTGTGAGACTTAGGGATTTTCCAAAAATTTCCCAGGTGATACTGATGTGCAAATAGGTTTGGGTCTCACTGGCCTTCTACTGCCACTGCGTTCTGCCCACTGCAGCTACGCAGAACGCTGCCCCACACAAAGGCCACTGCCTGTTTGTACTTTATTCAGGGGACACCCTGCTATGCTGGGTTCAAGGTAGCGGGAACTATAGGGAGACAGGCTCAGAAAAGGGAGAGGAAAGCAGCTGGTTCTTTGAAAAAAAGGCCAGAGATTTATGTAAATTGAAACAAGGATCACTTCTGCTGTTAACTCTGAAAGACAAACAAAGAGCCAGTTCTCCCCAGTCAGACCTGGAGTCAAACCTCCACTCCCTCCCTCTCTCTTCAACTTCCCTGGACTTCTGTTACCACCAGTGTTAAATGAGAATAATATAACCTACTTCACAGGGTTGATTTGAGGATTAAAAAGGAGATTACTTATGCAAAGTTCCCTTCCCTGATCACTTTGCTATTTACCAAACCTTCCACACACATTTAGTTGGGTTCTCACAACAGTCCTAAGGCATAAGAAAGATAGTTTCCTGCCATTTTACAGATGAGAAAGCTGAGTCTCAGAGGGGTTAAACAACTTGCCTAGAGTCTGTGCAGTCCAGGTATATAAGGGAAGGGGCTCTAAGCAGAACTGGCTGCTCCTCTCCACTCATCCCTCTATTCTTTTGACATCTCCTCCCCAGAGGTCCCCTTTACAGGGGACCTAAATCTTTTTGGTAAGAAGATTTTACCTAAATCTGAATGGTAAGAAGACAGGGTGGGGCTCCCTGCACCTCTTAGAGATGGCTCTATTCTGCTGCCCCTTCTCCCAACCTTCTGCCTGCACCTTCCTCCCTATTTAGGCTCCTATCTGTGTCACTGATTGTGCTGAGGGATGAAATATAAATGAGTTTTAATGATGCGATTCAGAATTAGTCGTTATGTATTTTCTCATTCAAGAGATAACAAAAATACAACTACTACCATGTCAGGGTCATGGAAAATTTTTTGGAGTTAAAAAGATTGGAAACCTCTGATCTAAATATCCTCTAACGGCCCTTTAGCTGCCATCCTACACAGCCACGTGGAACCAAAGGCCTTAGGCCACCAGGAGGCGACACAGCCCTCATGCACTGTGGAAACAGGCTCATGGGATGGGTGAGAGGGCTGCTCTAAACTGCGAGAGGGCTGGGGCCAAGGTTCTAGTCCAGGGTCTACAGACCACAACTGAGGCGTATTACACATAGCCTCTGTAAGGGAGATGTATCCCCAGAGCTGGGAGTGGGGGTGGGGAGGGTGGTAAGGGCCCAGAGCGGGCAGTGTCACTCAGCACTGTACACACAGCTGCACGCAGGCATTTGTGGTACTGAGTGGTAATTCCTGTCTGGTTAGACCTTAGAAACAGAGTTTCTCAAATTTCACCTCAGCTATCCTCAGACGAGAAGGGGCTGAGAGAAGAAAATCCACCTAACTAGCCAGGGATGGTCATCCCAAGCAAGTGGCCTTCACATGAGGGAACTGCTGGTGACCTATGGAGTCAGGGAAGCCTTTCTGAAGGTGGTATTGGGGCAATCAGAGAGGAGAAGGAAGGTCACGCTGAGCAGGGAGTTCTGTTGAAAAAGGGGATAATTCTGAGAAGAACTTTGCTAACGTGTGGGGCCTGTCTTGCACGGCAATAGGAGGCAGCAGCTCTGGCCAGCAAGGGAGGTCAGGAGAGGCCGGTGCCCTCCTTCCATTCCCTTCCCCCTCCCTCTCCCTTCCCCCTTCCCCTGCTGAACGCTCGGCAGAGCTCTGACCCAGCTCAGCCTCTTCAGTCAGGAGTTTCTCCCTGGGAGGAGCCAGAGAACCCAAAAGAGAAGCTGGCTCACACACATACACACACACACCCAGAGGCTGAGGCCCTCTCCCACTCATAAACTGTCAGGATCCGGGAAACTTTGCAGCTCAACCTGAAGACACACCCAGACAGAGGGATGCCCACCATGATGGGACACAGGGACTCTACCCTGCCCTGAGAGAGACAGATATGCACATATACACACACAAGCTCAGGGCTGATTTTAGCAGAATGAAGGAAGAAGGACCCAGGGCCTCCAGCCTCCCAGCTTCTCAGGCCAGGGCACTGGACTCTGCCTGCCTCACTACTGCTCTAGATGAGCCACCCGAGCCCCTCCCTGGCCAAGCCCCACTCATCTGCTCTTCCCTTCTCATGGACTCCCAGCCGTCTCAGAGCTGTGAATTCCTTCACACACTCACTTGCCCTACCCCACCCCTCTGCCCCTTGCCTGGGCTCAGGGCACCATCACTGTCTCCCAGGCTGAGAGCTTCCCAAGACTGTTTCCCCTACCCTCCCACACCTCTGACTCTTCCACCATGCCTTTCTGAGGTTTGCCAAGTGAGTGCTCCTAAGCAGAGAAGGCCAGAAGAAGAGGCAGCCAAGGGAGCAGGGACATTCACGTTGGTGAGGCTTCTCTGGGTAGCAGAGGACAAGCAGGACCACCGGCAGTCAGCCCAGCTGCTCAGGAGAGGGTGCACACACTCTGCTCCTTGTCCTCAACAGGACCATGTCGTGCACACACACAGCAGGCCTGTCTAGCCTGCCAAGCGAGGTCTGTTTCCCTGGGGCCCCAGGGCCTGCTTCCTTACTGCCTATCAAGCCTTTCCTATCTGCTTTCACAGGGAAACCCTCAGTCTGGGAATGTGGAGGGCTGACTTCCCCCAGAGACCTCCAAATTCTAAATGTCTTTTAGCCTTCTAGAGACAAGGCCGTATCAAATCTGGGCTCTCTGCAGCTGTCCCACTTACAGCCCAGCCTCTGCACCTCCCTCCCACCTCAATCCTTCGGCTCCTCAGCGGCTCCCTCCCGCCTCAGTGAAGCCTTCAAGGCTGGGAGGGAGGTCAGAATGGAGCCCATCCTGGCAAAATGAGAAAAGATTAGAGCAATACATTTGCTGTCAATGGCAATAAGGCTGCCTGAGCAGGGGAAGAGGAATATTTGATTTCGGGCTCTCCGGGGGTCTTAATGGAGGAGCATTGGCAGCCTACAGCCCCAGGCCTGATGGAGTGGGGTGGGCTGGGCCAACTGGGGACCCCGCCCGGTGTCCCAACCTTCCCATCTGCATGTCGACCCCACCGTCTGCAGTCACCAGCAGGAGCCAAGCTCCCTCCTCCTCCCCTCCCATCATTTCTCCCTCTCCACTGCCAAACTTGTTTCCCTGCAGCAGTTTTTCTACCAGGTGCAGGGTGATGGAGCAGAAAGAATACTGCTCTAGGGGTTGGAGGGGAGGCCTGGGTTCTAATCCCCCTACCGCTGCCAAGCCCAGAGACTTCATGCAAGTCACTGAGCCTCTCTAAGCCTGGGGCAGTGTGGGTGGGGGAGAAACATGGCATTTGGCATCCTTAGACCGAGGGTCAGCTCAGCCACTCACCACTTCAGTGATCTTGGGCAACATCACTTAATCTCTCTGAGCTCCTGTTTACTCATCTGTAAAATGAGGGTGAAGCAAATGTAAGGCTTTTGTCCTAGGGTGATAGTATCAACCAAGTCATGGATAGGAAAGTTGCAAACAATTATGAGGATAGCATTGTCTTGCTGTTTTAAGATACAGGGATTCATGGTGTGTTCCCTGGCTGAACACTGGACCTGGGCTTCACAAAGCTCCGGAGGGTTCCTTCTAGTCCTAGGATCCCAGTTCTGGGCCCGGCCCTCCTGCAATAGACGAAGGGCGTAGTCTCTCTGGGAAAGGGGATAAGGCAACTTCTTGGTCAAATAATCCTGAGCTGAGCGGAGTAGCCGTCGACTTTCGTCGACTTTCCTCACACCAATCCTGAAAGACATTCTGGAAGAGGAAATTGCAGAAGCCGCGGGTCAATAGTGTCTCCTTTCTAACTCCTCCTACCCTAGGGTCCACATGTGAATGGTGCCACCTGGAGTTGTGCAGCATGGCAGGTCTGCCTGGATGCAAAGCGAGAAAACTTTACCCAGCCTCCAGGAAATGGACAAGGTGCTAGGGAGGGAGAGTGGAGGGAGGCTGGGGCATGGAGTTAAGATTTATTTCCAGGCTGCCATGTGCCAAGCACCATGCAGTGTTTTGCATACGATATCTGGTCTGCACCACAGCCTGAGAGGTGGGTATGACTGGCACAGAGGTTGAATAACTTGCTCACTCTTAGCAGCTGGAAGGAACTGAGGCTCAGCTTGGCGAGATCCCATCACTCCACACTGCCTCCTACTGGAGTGAAGGGCTTGAGGTCTAAGTGCCAGGCCTGTCTCCCCATGGCTGAGCTGGAAATTTGGGCAGATTTTTAAATCCCTCTAAACCAGTTTTCTCATCTGTGAAAGAGGAGGGCATTCATGAACTAACTTAGAACAGAGAATGCTTTGGAAAGGACAGAGCCGTACACAGGCTTATATGCATTATACCTCCAAATGCTTCTTTTCTGGTTCCAGCCTCATTCCCCACTGCTCTCCTGCATGGCCCATGGCCCTCCCCTTAGACTAGATCTCCTCACTTCATTTTCTACCTGAAGCATCAAGTTGATTCCTGTCTTCCCGTTTCCCCACTATCTACCCAGATCTCTGATCCTTCAAGATTTAGATTAGAGAATTCTTCCTCCATGAAGCCTTCCCTACCACCGTGATCTACAGTGGCAATAAGTGTAGACTTCCTTGACTTAGCATTCACTTTCTATGAATGTGTCCTGATTCCTCAACTCAAGTACCCACCCAATCCTCTGAAAGCACAGACCATGTCTAACCTCTTGGTAACCCTAGGGCTTACATAGGGTCTGGCACATATTGAGTACTAGAAAGATTTTTGCTGCTGGTAGCAATGATTGTGGTGCTGGTGCTCATGAGAGAATCCACATGTGAGTTTAAAGTAATGGTGGTGATGGTGGTGACAATGGTGATGGCTGTTATGGCAGTTTGGGTGGTGAGTTTAAGAGTATGGTGGTGTTGGTAGTGATGATGGTGATATTGATAATGCGAGTTTGAAGATGGTGGAATGAGGGTGGCAGTGGTGATAGTGGCTGTATTAATTATCTACTGTTACATAATTTACCCCCAAAAACTTAGCAGCTCAAAACAACACATATTTATTACATCATAGTGTCTATGGGTCAGAAATCTGGGCATGGCTTAGCTGGGTGCCTCTGGCTCACAGGCTGCTACCAAGGTGTCAGCAGGGACTGCAGTCTCATCTGTTGTCTCGACTAGAGGACCATCTACTTCCAAGGTCACTTACATGATTGTTGGCAAGATTCAGTTCCTCTTAGTCTCTTGAATCTTGCTGGGTGTTGGCCTGGGGTCTCCCTCAGTTCCTTGCCATGTGGGCTTCTCCATGTGCTACCTGACAACATGGCAGCTGGCTTTCCTCAGTGCAAGTGAGAGAGTGCCCAAGATGGAAACCACAGTCTTTTTGTAGCCTAATCTTGAAGTAACATCCCATCACCTCTGCTAAATTCTAAGTGAATCATTAAAAACAACCCATACTCAGAGGGGTAGGATCACACAAAGGCAGGAATACTAGATACTAGAGGGCAGGGAGCCATCTTAGAGGCTCTTAGAAGCTACCTACCGCCATGACGATGGTGGCAACCATGACAGTGAAGGAAAGTTGGAGAGTGGTGGTACTGATAGTAATGATTGGATCAGGGATGGTAAGGTACTTGAGAATAAAAGTACTGGTGTCCATATTAGAGTTGAAAAGTAGTTCCTCCGAATTGGATCTGAGCAGGGAAATCCAGTTGGCTGGAGCCAGATATACAAGACCACTCTCCTCCACCACGCTGCAGCCCCATTCCAGGTCCAAGCCCAAACACATTCCCCTAGAGTCCTCATTACCCATTACTCTCTCTGCCAATCACCCCACTCCAGGCTGCTGCTCTCCTTTAGATAATTAATGAACGAAGTAGTCTCCAAATGGAGAGCAATTACCACCAGCAGTTAAGGGGAGGAGGGTGAGGTAGTGGTCCAAGGCCCAGAGGAGACAGAGAGGTGCTGCCAGTTGGGAAGCTGGGCATGGTTCTTTCAATTTGGATAAAGCCATCCACCCTATCCTATACTGAATCCTTATGCCCTTAGTGTCCAGGTGCCACACTCCTGTAGACATAGCCCATGCCACCATTGCTTTATCTCCCCTCTCTCAATTCTTCACATAGGCTTTAGGCCAGAGCTTCACTCCTAGGGGAGCCTCTCCTCTCTAGAGTCCCCCTGCCTCCATCTCCTGCCTCTCATCCCTCCCAGCTCCTGACTACCTCCTATTTCTTAAAATTCTCCCATCATCACCCCTGTTCTTTGATAAACACAGAAAGGGCTCCTATTTTCTGAAGGCTCATCCCTGCAATGACCATCGCCAAGCCCACTAATATTAATACTACCCCTTTTAAGCCTGGCAAGTCAAAATAAAGCCTAATTATGTGGAAAAGTCTCTTCAGGCAGCCAGGTGATATTGGGTACCATGGGGACCAAGTCCTCTTGCAACTGGGTCACCAGGTTGAGTGATGGGATAAAGATACTATGGCTGGGCGCGGTGGCTCACGCTTGTAATCCTAGCACTCTGGGAGGCCAAGGTGGGCAGATTGTTTGAGCTCAGGAGTTCGAGACCAGCCTGAGAAAGAGCAAGACCCCATCTCTACTAAAAAAAAAATAGAAAGAAATTAGCTGGACAACTAAAAATATATGTAGAAAAAATTAGCCAGGCATGGTGGCACATGCTTGTAGTCCCAGCTACTCTGGAGGCTGAGGCAGTAGGATCGCTTGAGCCCAGGAGTCTGAGGTTGCTGTGAGCTAGGCTGACACCACGGCACTCACTCTAGCCAGGGCAACAGAGTGAGACTCCATCTCAAAAAAAAAGAAAAAAAGATATTAGACGACCAGTTGGGAGACCAGGATTCTAATCCTAGCCTTGTCACTTACTAATCATCATACCTGTTGTACTCTCTGGCCTCAGTATCCTCATCTGTTAACTGGCGAAGGTGGAGGATGGATTAGACTATCTCTAAAGACTCTGCCAGTTCTAAGTGCCTATGATTCTGCTTCCCACAGAAAGGGAGGAGGGTGAGTGGAAAGGTGCTAGTTGCACTAGAAGGCCAAGCGCCCTGTGGCTGAGATGTCAGTTTCTGTTTCAAAGGAGAGTCAAACCTGGTCACAGTGGGGAGCCTTTGTTCTGCACGCCATAGGAACCCAGGGCCACCCCATCCCTCTGCACCTGCCCAGGCCCCAAGTGTGTGACCTTAGAATCCCCAGTGTCCCCTCTTACCCCCCATTAGCACCTCTAGCCAGTAACCATCTATCTGCCAGTTCTCTCTAAGATATCCCTTGCCTCTTTTAATTCCTTTCTGCCTCCTGACACACCCCTACTGTCCTCACCTAGTTCAGACCTTCACCACTTCTCTCCTGGGCCTCCGTAACACACAACTGTAACACACCTAACTGTTCTCTTGCCTCCTGCTCCCTTGGTCTGCGGGACATCGCTCTCACCTGATTCTTCTCCCATCTCCTCAACCACCTTTCTCAGTTCCCTTAGTTTTTCAGACTCTTTACCTGCCTCTCCCTTTTCTGTTCACCCCTTAAATTTGGGTGAACCTCCTAAGGTTTTGTCCTTGGTCATCTCATGATGGTAACATAATAACAAAAACAAAAACAACTGGGATTTAATGGCGTTTATAAAGTACAAAGAGCTTCACATGTATTTTCATTTGACTCTGTGAGGTAAGCTATTATCCCCCATTTAATAGAAGTCAATTTTGCCTTCATGGAGTCTCTGAAAACTGTCATTTCCTTTTTATTTCCATCGCCACTGCCCTAATTCAAGCGCTTAATACCTCGTCTTAGATCCTTGCTTCAGTGCCCTAGCTGACAATATTGTAGGTCTTAGCAGTTGATGAGAAGGAAAGGATGTAGTTCCAGTTAACCAATTGACCAAGAGCTTTCGACTTAACTGAACTAGACCAGGCTCCACTGAGAACAGTGGTTTCACAGTGGGCTGTATGGTAAAGATAAGGCACTCAAAACCAGAATCATTTGGGGGGAAAAGATTAGGGTCACACAAAAAAAATTAGAACCTATGATTGGTCTGACATCAAGAGGACAATTCCTGATGAAATAGGTGAAAGGCCGCATAACGAACTCCAGGAGAATCTTCTTGGCAGCCCCGCTCCGCCAGGATTTGCGTGCCCCCAAACCATCTCCAGCCAATCCCATCTGCGGCCCCAGCCTATTGGAGAAGGTAAACCTCGGCTCCCTAGTTTAAGTCAGGAAAATCCTATCCCTGGGAAGAAAAAGAATAAGAATAAAGTAATATTAGAAACAGTCAACAAAGAAATTTAAATTCATCAAATTATTTTTGTTTGGGGTGTTTCTTTTCCTGCAATCACTGTAATATTATATGTTTTGTCTTATGTTTAAAGATGTTAAATCCTTTAAGAAAAGCTGATTGATTTATGAAGAGTTTGATTTCATTTGCAACCTATGCTTAAATATTTGAAGAAATATAATCTGCTAAATTCATAAGTTTTTGATTTATTGATTGTATACATCATATGAGAATATTTAGGGGAATGTTAATGATTGAATAGAGATTAATAAATTGGACATCAAAGTACAAAAAATAATGAGCATTCCTTTCCTTACCCCAAAGTGCCTGAGACATTAAAGAATTTATCCTAAACTTCCTATCTCTAATTTCTAGGTCTTCCAACTGATTTCCATTCTATCGCCAACACCTCTGTGACTCTATTTCCACATCTATAAAATGGGATGATATTACTACCTTAGAGGATGGTTGTGAGTATTTAGTGAGATAATTTCTTCCGTAGCATTTAGTACAATGCCCAGCACACCAGTGCTCAATAAATGTTGGCTATCTTTATCTTACTCCAGTACCACTTTGGTCATACCATCTCCTGCTCAAAACCCTTCAATTGTGCTCAAGTCACCCCAGCACAAATCCAGGCTCCTCTCCACGATGTCGGGAAACTTCATGTCCTCACTGCCTCCTGCTTCCCAACCTTGGCCTTCATTATTTCCCCTCACCCACCAGATAGATTAAATTACTATTTCTTTGCTTCACCCTGGTCCCCCGTCAACATCATTTTTCATACTATTCCTCCCTCTGAAATGCCTTGCCTTCCTCCCATGCCATTACAGCCAGTTCAAACTCATACCCATCTCAAATGCCACCTCTTCCAAAATGGCTTTCCCAGATGGCTTTCCCAGCCATCAACTCTCTCCCTCCTCTGAGCACTTTGTTATTAATAGTACTCTTTCCTAGCAAGCATCACATTCTTCCTTGTATCAGAGTCAGTTGCCTAGGTGTCTGGTCATCCCCGTTGGGCCATAAGCTCCTTGAAGGCAGGATCCACTTCTGACTGATCTTGGAAAACACAGGGCTTCCCTGCCCAGGGGCTTGCCTGTAACATGTGCTCAGATAACAAGTGGTCAATTCTTCTAGTTCTGGGTAGTTGTGTCATCTAAGTAGAAGCAGCAGGGACCTGCAGGCTCCCCAGGTCACCCTCACTGACCTATGTAGACCATGGGGGCACAGGAAACCGAGGAAGCCAGCAGTCTGCACATACCTAGGCCCACCAGGCAGATGGCAAGGAGATGGCAGAGCCAGATTCCAGGAGCATGTGGAGCTGTGTCTACTCGACTCATCAACATTCCCCCAGACATTTAGCCTGTCACTCAGTCAACATTTTTTAAGTCTATTCTGTGCCAGGCACTGTGTGAGGTGCAGCAGACACCAGGCTGGTGTCAGTTCCCCAAGAGGTATGCCCATGCGTCCGGATCTCCTGTGTGTGCACATACATGTGCCCGTGTGCGCGCCTCACACGGCCTGGAGTTCCAGCTCCTACCGAGCTGAGCCGTCTGGGAGCTGAGGCTGAGAGGGCCGCCTTTTACCCTGTTTCCAAACAGCTCCCCTTTCAGCGCCAGCGCGCTGCCTCTAGCGTCTGTTTGCCCCTCGCCTCCTCCTCCCTCTGTTGGGGCTGCCGCTGATGATGAAATTTGGCTTGCAACACCCTCTTCCTCCCCTTCCTGCAGGCCTAGGAGAGGATTAAGCCGCTGGAGTCTGAAATCGGAAAGATCCCAGCTTCTGCTCCCCAGCACCTCCCCACGCCCCCCCCTTCCCCGCCCATGCAAAACCAGAAAATTAATCTCCCCTTCTGCCTGTGATATGGCGGGCTGCATTACAAGCTGGGCGTCGAGATAAAGCGAGGAGCCGCGGGACGGCGGCCCAGCTCAGGGGCCCCGGGTGGGGCCGGCCAGGGAGATAAGGGCCTCCCAGCCCCATGAATTATTCACCGGCACTGCCGCCTCCGGTTCGGCGCCGCCCTGGGCGCAGAGATTGCACCTGCCAGAGGGGCCTGGGTAGGGTGCGGGTGGGGGGTCCGTGAGGAATGGTAGCAAGCTGTAGAGGGGCCCTCCTGATGGGGACGCAGGGGTGAGGGGAGGACTGCGGCTTAGTTGAGGGACAGCTCAGAGACAAGCCCCCTGCAGGGCCAACTGATGCAGGGTCCCCCCAGGTCTGGGGAACCCCCAGACCCAGCAGAGCCCCCAGGGGTTCTCCTCAGTCATGCAACTCATTAAACAGTATTGAGCAGCTGCAATTGCCACACTCAGGCCAGGTCGTCTTGGCATCCTGCAGCTGGAAAGCTAGTCCCTGCCTGAGGGTGCCCTCAATACAATGCACACACCGAATGCCAGGCTGTGTTTGGACCTGAGCACAGTCCACTCAAGGGGCCTGCCTTGTCCACAATCCTTTCCCGTCCCCTCCTCTGGAAGTCAAGACAGCGGCTGCTCACTCCAGGAGAGCACCCCACCTCGAGGGGGTGCAAGAGGAGGACAGAAGACAGATCTGCTCCCAGGGCAACCAGAGCTCCCAAAACAGAAACCAGGGCAGGAGGCATAGGGTCAGTGCTGGAGGACAGTGCTAGGTAGGGAGACTAAACTGGGAAGTTTCCTTCCAGAGGAAAAGCCCCAGGCACTCTGTGGGCCTTTTGTTTTTCTCCTTCCCTCATTCTTCTTCTTAAAGACCTAGAATTTTAAAGCAGGGAAGGACCTTAGCAGTCTCTTCCCTGTCTTGAGGACATCTCTATTTCTCAGTCTCTCCTTACCTACCCCTTCACTCTCTGTCTCTATCCCCACTCCTCCCTCTTGGGCCATATTGTGCATCCATCTGCCCTTTTAATCTCTGCCTTGTCCCTGATTTCTCCACCTCTCTTCTCTCTCTCTCTTATATATATGATCTCCTTAATGATCTTTCCCTTCTGAAATCATGACTCCCCAAATGACATGTTCACACAAAAATCAGAATGTGTGATACAAGAAAGGTGGCCATCTGCCCCCCTCCCTAGGGTGGGGGGATAGGAGAGGAAAAAGAAGGATCCAGTATAGTCCTGGATGTACAAACTGCTGAGACCCAGACAGAGGCAGTAGTATGGGGGGAAGAGCCCCCCAGAGACGCATCGGCAAAGAAAGAGCCTGAGATGCCCCGAGAGCCAGGGGTGAGAGGTTCCTGGAGAGGGCGAGGACCAGAGGAGGCTCCTCCAAGATTGCAGAGGCAGACACCAGGCCTGGCAGGCAACCTAGAGCCCACAGACTCCTGTAGCAGGTACAGAAACCCACACTCAAGAGCCAGTGGACAAGGCATTTTTATTGAGACCCAGATTCAAGTCGGAGAGGAAAGGATGATGAGGGGAGAGGGAGAAGACAAGGAGGGTGAAGGATGGCTGGGCACGGTGGCTCCCGCCTGTAATCCTAGCACTCTGGGAGGCTGAGGCGGGTGGATCGCTCAAGGTCAGGAGTTTGAGACCAGCCTGAGCAAAAGTGAGACCCCCATCTCTACTAAAAAATAGAAAGAAATGATCTGGACAACTAAAAAAAAATATATATATATATAAATTAGCTGGGCATGGTGGTGCATGCCTGTAGTCCCAGCTACTCGGGAGGCTGAGGCAGGAGGATCGCTTGAGCCCAGGAGTTTGAGGTTCCTGTGAGCTAGGCTGACACCACGGCGCTCTAGCCCAGGCAACAGAACAAGACTCTGTCTCAAAAAAAAATTAAAATAAAAAAATAAAAAAATTAAAAAAATTAAAGAGAGTGAAGGAGGGGTAGGGCAGGGGGAGGAAGTGGGGAGGAGGAAAGCTTGATCTCTTGAAGGATGAAAGAGACAATGACTTCAGTGGGAAGAGGGAAAAGCTCAGTGGAGAAGGAGAGTGGAGATTGGAGAGAGGAATGGGGAAGAATAAAGGGGAAAGGACAGCACAGGGTAGGGGGAAAAAGGGTGAGGGTAGCAGAGAAATAGTGGGGGGGAGGGGGTGGCTAAGAGGAGCATTTGGACCAGAAAAGAGAGAAAACAGGGGGAGAAGATGAGGGTCATGGGTGGGGACAACACAGAGCGGGGGAAGGGGGTGGGGGAGCAGTGTGTCTCTGGGTCCTCCAGCCACTTCCCAGTCGCCTGCTAATTAACTCCTTAATTGTCTCTGCATTTGCTGAGCTAGCAGATGAAGTGGATACAGCCAGATTGGGGTGCGTGTGATTTCACGCACGGGGGAGCAGAGAAGAGCTGCCTGGAAGTCCCAGGGGGCCTTGTGCCCCCTTTACCCTCCCCCCTACCCATCTCTGAGAGGCTGGAGGGTGCTTCAGCACCTAGAGCAGATGGGGCCATCTGCAACAGAAGCGTCCATGGGGAATTTGCTCCCATCAGCCTTTCAGGGACAATTGTCATGCTTGCCACTATTGATGGAACACCCACTGTTTGCTAGACACACATTGTTTCATCAGCGTGGGCATTAGCTGGGTTTTATGGTTTGTGGAGAAAAGTGAGACTCAGACAGGCTAAGTTACTTGCCTCGGATCACACAGCACTGGTGTGACAGAGCTGAGATTTGAATTCAGGACAGCAGGATGCCAAAGCCCTGGGTGGGTCCTGGCTAGATGCCTCTCACCAGTGGAGGGAGGAATATCTCCAAGAGTAGTTCCCTTTCAGTCCTGGGACAGGGTGGTGGGGAAGGGTCCTAAGGTCGAGGGACTGCAGGAGCCAGAAATAATGAAATGCAACATGAAGCTGGGAGGATGCTGAAGGAGCAAGGGTATGCAAGGGCTTGGACAAGAGGTGGGTGGGCCAGAGAAGCAGAAAGAAGCAGTGGGAAACTAATTACAGCCCTTGGATCCATCCCTCAAGCATTGTCTTACAGAGGCCCACAACACCAATTTCCTCTTTTCCTCATCCCTGCCTCACACACCCCTGTCAGAATGACTGCCCCTGCCACTCTAGGCTGGCAACCCTGGCCCATCCCTGTATTTCACTCCTGGCCTTTGCGCGAGAGTCACTGGTCGATGCGTTCGTCTCTCTTTTCACATTGGAATATTTGAGGGCAGGAACTACGCCACTCCTCACTTCGTCCACAGGGCCAATCTTGGGACTTGACACAGGAAAAACCTCAGTGAAGGTTTGCTGCAATGAACAGGGCAGAGATGGGGGGATATGTGTGTGTAGGGACCCATTTCTTCTCAAATGACCAAGAAACAACAGCATGAGGGATTTAGGTTGTGCATAAGAAAGAACTTCCTAAGACTGGGGACTGTGATACTATGAAGACTTGATTTAGACTCATAGATTCTGAAGAGCAAGTTTGCTCAAGATTGGCTGCATATTAGAAGCTCTTAAAAAGTGGGGAGATCTGGGCGCCACCCCCAGAGATTCTGCTTTAATTGATCTATGGTGGGGTAATTGCATCAGCATTTTAAAAATTTCCCCAGGTTTCAAATGTGCAGCCTGGGTTGAGAACCTCTGACTTAGTTTCTGCCCTAATTTAGCTGCATTGGCGATTTTACCACTGGATGCAAATATTAATGCTAATAATAACAGTTATTTACTTATTAAGGATTTACTAAGTACAAGCCAATGTGTTAAGCACTTTCCATGCATTAGCTCATGTAATCCTCAAAAAATCCTGAGAAATAAATATTATCTCCATCTTACAAATGAGGAAACTGAGATGGTCAATGGTCAAGGGACCTGACCATGCTGATGAATGGCAAGGCCAGGTCTGGGCTCTGAGATCGTGGGATTCACACCTCCCGTCTTCCTCCAGACTCTTCCCGAAGCTGTTCATTGGCCTCGATCAGTCCTTGCCTGCCTCCACCTCACCTCATCACCTTCCCTCCACCCCCGCTGCTCCCTCAGTAACATCCCAGGTGACTGAAGCAATTTGCAGCCATTTGAAGAGGCTCCATGTGTCACTCAGCCTTTGAGAGTGGGGAGGTGGGGGAATTACAGATGCTCCAAGATGGTCTTCCCCTCCCCTGAAAACATTTGGGAATCAGGAATCGGACACTGCCCAGTACTTCCTAAGGTCCCTGTTTGGGACCCTCCCTGGAGAATTCCCACTCCCAAATGCCCCCTTGAGTTGATTCTAAGTATCTGGGAGAGGGCTGCCACCCAGTGGCTGCCCAGGGACATGGCAACCTTCCGGCACTTCCTGGTGCTGCTGGACAGCTCCCCAACCCAAGATCTAAATGGAAGATCCTCCCTTCTTCCTTTTGACAGCTCGGTGCCCAGCCCCTAGATGGATCATAACCTCCCTTCTCCAGTCTTTAGTCCACGCTCCATCTAGGGATCTCCAGATCCCTTCGCTGGTTTCCCATGTGCCCCCTACCCTCAACCCCTCACAACTTCTCATCCAACTTCTTTCCACTGTGCCATCCCCTTCTCATTGCAGATTCTTTTCCAACTTAAAGCCAGGCACCACGTCCTGGGAACATGCTTCTCACCTTCCTTCCCCCAGAACTGCACCAGCCTGCAAGTGGAACGAAGGAGCCACTAGAGATAGAATTCTGGTCCCCCACACTTCACCCTCCTCCTCATCATCTGACACCATCAGACCTCAACAGTCTCAGTGCTAAGAGCCCCTAATGAGCATCAGCAAATTAACAACTTCCCCTTGATTGCTCCTTCTCTGTTAACTGGATAGGGAGCTCCCCAACCCTCCCCCCACCTCTCAGAAAGGAGGGGGGAAGAAGGGAAGGAGAAAGGTGAGAGCTACAGGAGCAGCGCCTCAGCCTGGGTTCAGTGCCCAGACTCCTGCTGTATCCCTGAGCATAGCTCCCCCTTCCAGCCCCTCCTAATCCTGCCTCCTCACTCCTTTTCTTACCTCTATCCAAATTCCCTTGACCTCTGGCTATTTCTCCTTCCTTCTCTCTGCTCCTTCTTTAGTAATTTGGCAGTGAGGAGCTGCAATATGTCCCCAGCCTTCCCATCCCTCCACCTCGTCAAGCTCAAGGCTAGAAGGATGGGGTCTGAGTGTCCAGGGCCATGTGTTTGTTCACATGTGTGCATGTGTGTACGTGTCACATGTAGGTGGGGAGCAGGGATAAGAACAGGTGAGTGCTTGCCATGTGGGTCAGGCCTCTGGGATGTGTGGGTGTCTGTGTGGGGAGTGTGTGTGGCTGTAAGTGGTGTGGTGTGACTCTGGGCTGTATGTGTCTCTATGTCTCCATATGGGCCAAGTGCTTGAATCAGTCAAGTGTGACTCGGAGCTTGTGTGCGTGTGTGTGTGTGTGTGTGTGTGCACACGAGCTTGTGTGCCACCAGAGGAAGCAGCAGCAAGAGGCAGGAGCATCGATCCGAAGGAGACAGCGCGGGGAGGGGGACGCTAGGGGCAGACACCCTCCCTCCTGCGCGCACACACTCGCGCGCACACACACCCCACACACACGGTCACACACACAAGCCATAGGGCCTCGCAGGCAGGGAGACGGCTGGCTCCGGGATCGGGACTGGGACCGGGACCGAAGGGAGGCAGCGCCGCCGAGAGCGGCCGCGAGGAGGGGGCGAGCCAGTGGGGGGAGCCCTCGGTCCTGCTCCTGGGTCCGGGGGCCCCGCACGCACACCCGCCCAGAGACACCCTCGCAGACACTCGTAGGCGCGCACGCGCACCCTCTCCCCTCCCCCTCCTCCTCCCCTCCCGCCGCCTCCCGGCCGGACGATGGATCCCTGCAGATCCCGGGGCTGAGAGCACCGCGCAGCGCGCCGAGGCCGGGCGGACCGAGCCGAGGCGGGCGGGCGAGCGAGCTAGCGCGCGCGGGCGGGCGAACAGATCTGAGCCGAGCCGGCCGGGCGGGCCGCTCCCTGCAGGGCTCTGCGCGGCGTGCCGCGGCTGCAGCCGACTCCGGCTTCGGGCCATGAGCCCCTCCGCGGCTCGGCGCTGAACTCGCCACCTGTCCCGCACCCCAGGACCCGTCACCGGCTGCCGGCTTTCCGAAGCCCCCTCAGGTAGGTTTCCGATCCCCCCGCCTTTGGCCGCGGGGCTCCCCAGCGCCCCGCAGCGAGGACTCTCCTCCGCTCTGGCTTTCCCCAGCTGCTGCTGGGGCGGTTCGGTGGCTGGGGAGGGGGGCGGGGGCGAGCTGGGGATCTGACTGCGACCAGACGCTGGACTGGAGGGGTGGGGGGTGCGTCCGGGGCGGGGACAGCTCGCTGTCATAAGGAACCGCGCCCCCCCATACATCCACCTCGGGCAGCCCGCCACCCCTTACCCCCCACTCCCAACATACACACACACCGCCTGCGCCTGTGTAAGAACTGGAGACACCCGCGGGTGAGGACTAAGGCTGGGCCCCTGCCCAGATGTACCTACCTCTCTCGGGGTTTTCTGGCCCAGGTTTAACTCATGGGCGAGAGCCCAGCCCTGGGGATACCCTTGACCAGGAGAGGAGCTTCTGACCCAGGGTTCAGCCCGTCTAGGGGAGTTTTCATCTCCAGGATGGGGTGGACATTCCTGTCCCAGAGTGACCTCACATCTGGAGGGAACTCTCGTGCCTGCCTGCGAGAGCATTAGGACTTCCCTTTCACCCTCAAATGACTATATCTGGGGTCTCCCTGGCCTGGGAAGCTTCCCTGGAAGAGCATTGTCTTGGCCTGAGCTGACCCCCTCCCCCAAGCTTCTGTATTTGGAGAAACCCTGTCCTGGGATATGTCCTTTGGTCAGCCACCTCCGAGTTTGCACACCAGGGAAGTCTTCTGTCCCAGGAGTGGTGACCTCTGGAGATGGGGATTCCGGATGGACACATTTGGAGGGGCCCCATGTGTACTCTCCTTCTGGGACAATGACAAACTGTCCTCCCCCGCCCCACCCCCAGGATTCCCTCGACAAGGATGGAACTGAAGGCCGAGGAGGAGGAGGTGGGTGGCGTCCAGCCGGTGAGCATCCAGGCCTTCGCCAGCAGCTCCACGCTGCACGGCCTGGCCCACATCTTCTCCTACGAGCGGCTGTCTCTGAAGCGGGCACTGTGGGCCCTGTGCTTCCTGGGCTCACTGGCTGTGCTGCTGTGCGTGTGCACGGAGCGTGTGCAGTACTACTTCCGCTACCACCACGTCACCAAGCTCGACGAGGTGGCTGCCTCCCAGCTCACCTTTCCTGCCGTCACTCTGTGCAACCTCAACGAGTTCCGCTTTAGCCAAGTCTCCAAGAATGACCTGTATCATGCCGGGGAGCTGCTGGCCCTGCTCAACAACAGGTGGGCGGCTCCCACCCAATCCTCAGCCCCACTCCTGGAGTTGCACGAGTTCCCTAACCCACCATAGAGCCTAGACAATCCTGCCCTCTAACCACCCCCAAACCTGCCACTCACAGCAGAAGAGTTGGAGTACTGCTGAGCACCCAATTAAGGGCACTCAATCTCTGATCCCAGCATAGTCCAACACAGCTCTACCCCTACCCAGCCTGAGTCATGAGACATTGCCACCCTATCTGGAGTGAGCTCTGCCCTCCCTCTGGCCACTACATCTTGACCTCCTCACTTGGGGGGTGGGGACAGATCATCTTTAAAGGGTGGACACTATAGTATAAAAGCCATTGCTCCTGCCTTGTCTCTCTGCCCACCCCACCCTTATCCATGCTTCCTCCCCACCATATGCTGAGATGCCCAGCTCCTGGGCAGCCACTACAGATCCTTCTGTTGTCTCAGACCCTGTGTGGCAGGTCCTCTGGATATGCCCAGCTCTCCTTCCTTGCCTATGCCTGGTCCTGATCCCCAAGGCTAGATGCTGCTCCCCTCCCCCCAGCGTTGGGTGTGAGACACTGGTGGTCGTGCTAATCCATGTGCTGTTCAACCCCGGTCTCCAGGTATGAGATACCAGACACACAGATGGCAGACGAAAAACAGCTGGAGATATTGCAGGACAAGGCCAACTTCCGCAGCTTCAAGCCCAAGCCCTTCAACATGCGCGAGTTCTATGACAGAGCCGGGCACGACATTCGAGACATGCTGCTCTCCTGCCACTTCCGGGGGGAGGTCTGCAGTGCAGAAGACTTCAAGGTGGTGAGTGAGGCCCCTGGTGTGGGATGTGAGTCAGCCTGACCCCCAGAGGAATAGATAACAAGGAACAGGACAGGCCTCTCACTGTGCTTGCTACTCCGGAAGAGGAAGTTGTGTGTCCTGGGGTTTGCTTCTTGTAGGAAGGGACTTTGTTCAGCACAGGGGCACATTTGCACTGTGTGAGGGCCTAGGCCATCCCTGATGGCAGGAAAGAGAGCCTACGGTGTACAACACACACACACACACACACACGTACGTATGCTCGCATAGCCTGGCATAGCCCCAAACCGACCAATCTTACTGTCCGGGCCACAGGTGTCAGACCTGGGGGTGGTGAGTGAGCTACAGCCTTGTTACCCAAGTGAATATAGGAACCATCACTGGGGGGCTTGAAAGAAATGCAGGACTTTGCCACCCCACTTCCCAGACTTACTAGATCAGAATCTACATTCTAGTAAGATCCACAGATACACATTAAAGCTTGAGAATCACCATGAGGCATGGAAAGGGAAGCTTCCTCTTAAATAGCCAGACGGGCTATTCCAGCTGTGCCAGCCGCACCCTGCATGCATGCACGCGCACTCACACTGTCTACTTAGGTACCCCCTTGCCAGCAAGAGCTGCACAGCCAGGGTCTGAGGAAGGAGAGACGATCGCGATACACAATCATAGCTGAACTGGAGGCTCCCTTTGCTTCTCAAAATGGAGATGCCTCACAAACACCCCATAACCCACAGGTGTGGCTGCCTCAGGCCAACACCTCAGGGAGGGTGTAGGGGAACTGACTTTGGCATCTGATGTGCTAGGTGATCCTAGGCAAGTCACACAGATTCCTGAGGGATAAGACCTGGACAGAGGCTGGAAAGAGACCAAAAGACCTGGAGCTATGTATGAATAACATCAAAGGAGAGCACAATGTTTGTAACTCTTCAAAATGCTTTCTGGGCTTTCCTCAATCCCCTCGATAAATAATCATATTATCTCTGTTTTACGTGCACGAACTGAGACACAAAGAAGTAGAATGATTTGCCAAAGCTCATACAGCTGGTTGGTGACAGATTTGGGATTTGAACTCATGTGTTGTTAAGCCTCAGTGCAAAGCCTCTCTTCATTAATAGAGCTGACCCTGAGCTATCATGTCCACTTCCAGTTCTGGCCATCGCTCCTTCAAAACCCAGTCTCCTCTAGGACGCTTTGCTCTCTGTGCCTACTCCCAATACTCCACTCTCAGACCCTCTTTTCTTCCTGCCCTTTTTCTCCCCCACCTGCTTGCTTCCTCCTAGTATTACGGGAGCGTGAACTGCATTTGTCTGTGTAGAAAGGTTGGAGTCATGGTCATGCTTTGTGTTTCCTGCTGAGGTTACAAAGACTTCCCAATTTCTCTATGCCCTGCTCTGCAGACCCGTCTCATGGACCTTTGTCAATCCTGCTGGACAGAGGTCACATGGCCACACTCCCTGCTGAGCCGAGCTGATGGGGAGCTTGGCCTGGGTGCGAGAGAACCACTTCCTTCCCTCCTTTCTTTCTTTACAACAGGAGAGTCCTAGTTTCCCCAGAGCCTGAAACCAGAGAGTTCCCAAGCTCACGAGCTGTGTTTCCAAGAGCAGCAGAACTGTAGGTGAAGGTGGAAGCGAAAGCCAGAGCCCTCCCCCTCTCCAACACACCCAACATGTAAACAGAAGGGACCACCAGGAAGAACAGAGAAAAACCTATTAGCTTGGATGGTTTGTTGTGTTAGGTGAGGGAGAGAAGTGCTTGGCTCAACTCAGGAAGGTGCTAAGGGTTAAAGCTGGGGTACAATCAGGCCACAGAAAGTGTTGAGTTGAGGCTGCATTTGTCCATCATGTCCAGAAAGATTCCAAGTGGTGATGCTGAGACGTGTTTGGCTCACAGTGATGGAGGTACTGAAGTGCAATTGGTCCACACTGTTTGAGGGGCCATTCTAAGTAGTCAGGTGGAGATATGATTGGTTCACAAAGTTCTGAGCAATCTGAGTTCTTTTTGCTAGGGGGAGAGACATATAGGCCAGCACCCTGTAGGCCCAACTGTGGCTCTTCTTGATTCTGGACTGTCAGGGGAGGCCAGGTTTTTGCTGTTTCTCAGCCTGTGTCAAAGACTGACCCTGAATCTGGCTGAATCCAAACCTCTTGGCCCCTCCCTCTGCCCTCACTGCCAGCCCCTTTCCATGTCAAGAACTCTACCACTTCTGCCCATGGAGATGTTCCTGCATGGATGGGGGTCTGGCTGTGTCTGTGCCTGACACCTCCCTGGTGGAGAAGGGCCGGGCAGGCATCCTCCCCAGCTCTCCAGTCCTCAGGGCTCACGCGCTCCTTGCCTCTGCTCCACCTCTCTCCCCTCTCCTTGGTCTCGTGATTAACATCCTTGCCATTCTCTGCTAGGCCTAGAGGTGTGTTGGGAGAGTGCATCAGCCCCTGGGCAGATGCTGCACTGAAAGAAAACATCTGTCGATAGGGTCAGGGCTTGGGGGGACCATCTTGACATCTTTTGCAGCCTCAAGAGTAGAGGTTTTTAGCGAGGAAAGGAAGTGGCCAAGGAAGAGGCTGGGCCTTTGGCTGCTCTTTTGGCAGCTCAGGACTGCTGGGGGGCTCCTCCCCTCACTGTCCTTGCTGTCCAGGCCCTTGCTCAAAGTGTCTGCAAAAGATAGTGTGTGGGGGCAAATGTGGACTTTTCTGTGGATTTCTAAGGGTAACTATCATCCAAACAATAAGGGCCCTGTCCCTCAAGGGATGTTCAGGGAGGATGTAGGAAGGAGGCTACTCTGGTCCCTCAAAGACCCCAGCTCCTCTGACGAGGATCCACAGTATCGGGCACTCCCCCAGATATGCTTCTGAATCCTGCTCAACCTCAGGGGATGGATGGGTGGTCACAGAGCGTCTGCCCTGGGTCTGTCCTCCAGGTGTGGCTGAGTCAGCTCAGGAGGGTAGGGGAGAATATGGGGAACCTGAGCTGAATCTGGGAGAGACTGGGTTGGAAATCCTTTGGGACTGAAGAGGCAGAAGTGCAATGGGAGGAGTATCTTGCAGCAATCTGGTTGGGTGGGCCTCAGTGGCTCCCTCCTGAGCTACCGAAAGAGCAACCAAAGGCCCAACCACAAGGCCCCCTCTTCCCAGGCCACCTCCTTTCCTTCCCGGTGGGGTGCCTGGTTGCTAAGGCAACAGGGGCTGAGGCTCCTCTCTCCTACCCCACCTTGAGGCCAGCCAGGCCAAGGCGGGGCAGGGGTTCCACAGAGGGGGGTGGAGGGGCGCAGCTGTCTGCTGGTGTCTGGGTGAGGGCCCGGGAGTGAGCACAGTCGCAGCTGGTGCCAGCCTCCAGCTGCACCTTGTCTGTCCCTGGCAGTGGGAGCGGTTGATGTGGCTGGAATGCTGAGCAGCAGTGGAGGGGGGGCAGCAGATGGCTGCCCAGTCTTCCCTGTGCCACCCCTACTCCGGCTAAGACCCAGACCCTTTGCCTAGGGGACAGAAAAGCAGGAATTCACTTCTGGACCCTAGGAGAGGAGAAAGAGGAGGGCAGACAATGGAAGTCCTGGGGAGCGTGTGTGGAGCAGATAATCTTCTCTCCCAGGAGGGTGGGGTTGGCGGACAGGAATCCCAGGGGGCCCACGGGAGTCTCCCCCAGGATCCTGGAGACAAGAATCCCCAGAGGATAGGTGGAGTGAAGGGAGTGGGCACAGAAATCCCTCCAAGGTTCTGAGGGGACCAGGAATTTCCTGGAGCACCCAGGGAAGTGAGGGGCTAACATGACAGGTGGGTGTGGTGGGTGATCCTGGGACCCAGAGGCAGGACAGGGAGATCATCTTAAGGCAAGCAGAGTCGGGGATGGCAGGGCCCAGGGAGGGCCAGGACTAGCATGGGAGTCTCTTGGGAAGGCCTGACTTTACAACCTCCAGCTAGGAAGGGAGAGCCGCTGAGGGGAAACCACCGTGCAGAGAGGAAGCAGGGTCATGGGTAGCCCCACCCAGGGGCCTGGTGGTCTTCAGGGCTGGGGGTGGGAGGGGGAACATGAACAGATTGCAGAGGGATAGAAGAGGCTGAAGTGAAGCCTCCAGCTTCCATCCCTCCAGCCCTAGGGATGCCCTATCCTTCCCCTCTCCCTTCCCTCCCTGGGAAGTACCTTAACTGAACATAGGAGGGTGGAGAGACGAGGCTGGAGCAGGAACGCAGGGGATGGACCCTGAGTTGGAGTCTCAGATCTCTCCTTTGCCCTCTCTCTCATGCACAGATATACACAGACATCCTTTGGGTAACTTAGTTTCCTCTCGCACCTCCTCCCCTTCTCCCCAGCTCCAGCCATTTCTAACTCCACCCCTCTCCCCGGACTGCTATCAGCTAAGAGGCTACTCAAAGCTAATTGATCTCCTGGCTGTTGGCTAAAGTAATAGGGAATTGATGTAAGTGACTAAGTGCCTCTGGGGGCAGAGCCTGGAAGTGGAGGGCTGGGGAGGAGGAGGCTTCCAAGCCTTGGGCCTTGGTGGAGAACCCCTGAGTGCGGCCACTGTACCCCCACCCCCACCCCGTGTGTCCAGGAGGCAGAGGGGAGGCCTGCAGAGAGGTCGGTGCATTCTGCTGCGGGCAGAGGTTGCTTCTGAGTGTGCTTGCACTTTGTGGAAAGCAATTTCAATTCTGGGGATGGCGAGGGAGATTGGATATTAGGAATAAGGAGCTGGGATGGGGAGTGCTGAGCTCCACTTGACTCATTCCTGTAACAGTCAGCGCCACCTCTCAGTGCCAAGTCCTGTGCTGGGAAAGGTCAGTGCAGCACGGGGGTCTCAGGGCTGAGGGCAGGGGTCGCACTAAAGGAAGCTGGGGGCTTCAGAATGAGAAACACACTAGGGATGAGACGACCTCAGCATCCAGGTGGAGTCCTCCCAATCTCCCCCACCCAGCTCAGCTTCTCAGAAAACGCCAGTTTTATAGCATGTGTTAGTGTCTCCCCTGCCCCGTATTCCACAGCTGATTAACCAGCCGGTTCTCTCCAGCAGGGGCCATTCTCCTGCCTGGCACTCGTTTGTCTGAGTGGCTGCTCCAGAAGCCTTTATCCTCTGGCTGAGAACTTTCCAGTCAGGACACCTGGGTGGGCATTCTGAAGGGCAAAACTAGGAAGGAGACAGGAAGAACAAGAAGTAGGGCCTGGCTGGGGTAGAGGAGGGGGCCGGGCATTAGGGCTCCTGGGTTCTATTTTGGGCAGACTTCCATCTGGCTCCATTTCTCATCTTCCAAGCCCAATTTCCTGTGAGGAGAGGGCTCTATAAGGAGGTTGTAACATTATTCATTGTCAAAGGGCAGCCCCTCCTTCAGCCTCCAGAGAAGCCCCTCCCCTGGAACTCTCTGGCCAAGCCCACCCAGGCCCAGGTGTAATGGGTGTGCATGGCCGACTTACCTGGACACACGTGTCAGACATCTTCCTCATGGAATATTTAAAAATGAGCATGAAACAGCTGTGTATTCACCTTAAGGGGAAGTTTCCTTAAGAAACTGTAAGGACAGAGACTCTGCTACTCCAGGCTCTCTAAGGCCACTTACGAGGGAGAGGGAGAGCAAGCTGTGATCTTTCTGAGATTCTGAGTTCTTGGAAAGAAAATTCTTTCCCACCTCTCATCTGCATGCCCTCAATGTGGCTGAGAGTCCTAGGGGCCTGGGGATTTGGGCTGTGTAGCTTAGTGTCATGTGTCTCTAACTGGTGTGTCACATCAGTGTGCCAGGCCGAGAACATCCCTAGGGGAGACACTGCCACAGTGGCCTTGACCATGGACAGCAGCCATCTCACACAGCCTTCCTTACAACCTGCTCACTGCATGTGCGCCCCAAGTGTGCAAGCACACATGTGCAGCTCCGTGTGCATGTCTGGGGGAGAATGTGGATGTCGACTGGAGTGTGAAGTGGAAGTGTGTGGAGGGGTGTGTGGGCACACGAGCTCAGTGTGTGCGGCTGTGGGAGAAAGCTTTTGTGCAGGCAAACCTCTGGTTGCATTCAGAGCACACACCAGCAAAATTAATCATCTCTTTCAGTCGTGCTTTGCAATTTACAAATTCCCTTTACTGTAGCTCATATGATGCTCATAATTCTGGGAGGTAGGAAAATGCTAATGTCTTCACTGGAAAGATTAGGAAACTGAGGCTCAGAAGTATTGTGTGACCTGCCTGAGGTCACACATCTGGGAAATGACAGAGTGGGAGCCTGACTTCAGATCTTCTAAGTCCAGGTTCTTTGTGAGTGGCTGGAGCGGCAGGAGCGTGTGTGGAGGAGGGTGCTCAGCTGAGAAGCAGTGTGGTGGGGCAGGAAGGGGAAGAACAGGTGCCAATTTGAGTGGGCCAAGTCTTTGGATGCCTCTGCCTTTCACTGCACCCTCTAGCCAAGTCCCAACCTTGGATGAACCCACAACTGGTTTTGTCCACGGTGGCACCAGGGGAGCCAGGCTGTGCCAGAGGAAGTGACACACCAGGGCAGCTTGATGTCACATTGTGTTCATGCTCTCAACATCCTCAAATGAGCCGGCAGTGCTGCCGGCAATCCCACCGTGTTTTCCTGGTCGACTTGCTCTCCCCGTTGACTACTGCAAACTTGTCTACTCTTCTCAAACAACCACCCTTCCTAGCTCCTCTCTCACTCTCAGCAGATGACCTTGCCTCCCCCTTCACTGAGAAAATAGAAGCCTCAGACAAGATCTTCTCCTTCATCTGGGTATTAACCCCTGGAAGGGAGCATCCATCTTATCTAGGCTAAAATCACCTACTCTTTTCATCTGATCCCCTTATGCCTTCTTAGGAACTTTGTCCTACTAATTCTATCTTTCCCTGCTCTACACTTAGTCTCTCCTTCTCAAGTAAAACCGCCCCATTGACAACGAAACATGCTTAAGATGCTCCAATCTTAAAATACATAGCTGTAACAACAGCTAACATATGTTGAGTACTTACTACATATGAGGCTTTGGGCTAAGATGAAAATGAAGACACACACATCTCTCAACTCCACAGCGCCCTCCAGCTCCTATACTATCTCTCTGCTTCCCTTCACAAAGTTCTTAGAAGTGATGTGTATATTTCACTGTCTCCACTTCCTCATCACTAACTCACTTGCTGATCCACTCCGGGCTGCCTTCTTCCCCATCCCTACCGCTCCTCCTACATGGTTCTAGCTAAGGCCACTAGGGACCTTCATGTCGCCTAGTCCAGCAAACATTTTTTATCCTTGATCTCTCAACAGCATTCAAAATAGTAGACCACCACCTCTTTTGTGAACCACTCTCTTGATTTTCCTTCTATGTTGAGCTGCTCCCCTGTCTCTTTGCCAGTTCATTCTCATCTACTTGGCCATTAAATGTTGTCACTACTCAAGGCTCAGTCCCAAGCTTTACTCTTCTTTTAAACCATAAGAGTACAATTTAATGGTACAGCTTGAAGAATTTTTACATTGGTGTATTTTTATGCTGATATATCTTACAACGTAATATTTTGCATATTATATTGGTACGTCTTTACATCGGTATAGAACATTTCCAGCACCCCAGAAAGTTTCTTCAGGTACTTTCTAGTTAATACTACCCCTAAGAGTTAACCACTGTTCTATCAGTGTAGATAACTTTCACCTATCCTTGAATTTCCTAGAGTATATGTATCCTCCATGCAGTATATACTCTTTTGTCTGTCTTTTCTGTTTATGATTGTGTCTGTGAGATTTAGCCATGTTGTTGTGTGTGTGGCAATAGTTGGCTCTTTTTCAATGCTGTATAGTATCTCATTATATGCACAGACCACAATGTATTTATCCCTTCTACTGTTGCTAGACTTTTGGGTTGTGACTAGTTTTTGGCTATTATAAATAAAGCTACTACAAACATTCTTGTTCATGTGTTTTGGTTGACATATACACTCACTTCTCTTGGGTATGTAACTAGGGGCAATAGTTAAGTCATAGGGTAGGATTCTGTTTAGCTTTAGTGCATGCTGCCAAATCAGGCCTTTTTTTCTCTTTGTATCTTTTTTTTAACTTTGTATTCTATTTTTGGGCAGTCTCATCTTCACTCATGACTTCAAATGCCATCTACACACTGACGACTGCCAAATTTATGTCTCAGCCCAGCTCTCTCCTCTCAGCATCAGCCCCAGTGGCCAATTCCCACTTAACATCTCTACTTGGATGTCCCCAAGGCTCCTCATAACCAGCATGTACAAAACCAAACTCATCATTCTACCTCCCAGACTAGTCCTTTACCTGTGTGCCTGATCTAGGGAGCCACTCTGCTGCTCACCCAGTTATGCAAATCAGAAGTCACCCCTGACCTCCCGTCTCCCTCACCTGCCTTGGCAGGATCTGCCAATTTTGCCCCCTAGGTATCTCCACTCTACCTGCTGTTCCAAGCCATCCCCCACTGCATATCTCACCTGGACCACCGCAATGGCTCCCTAACAGGCTTTCCGGCAGCCCCTCTGGTTCCTCCACTCTGCAGCTGTGCAGTCTTTCCAAAACACAGCTCTGATCGCTTGAAATCCTTCTGTTATCTTTGGACCAGAATCCTTCCTGTGGCCTTCAAGGCCCCCTGAGTGATCTGGGTCCTGCCTGTCCTTACCCCCTCTCCAGCCACATCTGCCTCCTCTTAGCTCTGTCCCCTCAGCGCCTTTGCACACACTCTGTTCTATCTCCAGAATACCTTCCCCCCTCCACACACACACACACACACACACACACACACACACACACACACCTTTACCTAATTACTCCTCTTTATTCTTTAGATTGCAATTCAAGCATAACTTCCTCAGAGAAAGCCTCCTGATTCTCCAATCTGTGTCAATCCCCCGGTTATTCATCCCTGCAGAGTCATATTATTTTTTTCATAGCACTGATAATAATTTGCAATTAAATATTTATTTTTTTTATTTTTTAAATCGATGTCCGTCTCCCTTGTTAAACAGTAAGCTCCATTAGGGCAGGTCTGTTATCTGCTCTCCACCATGGCAGTGAGGAAACGAAAGAATGAAGCTGCAAGGGATTTGGAGGGAGACGACCTAATTCTAGCCGCCAGCCCACTGCTTGCTTTCCTTGAATAGGCTGGTGTGGCTCAGTTTTCTCACTTGTCAAATGGGGGTGAAGTTACTCATACCTGCTATTTCATTGGGTTGTGTCAGGATCCCATGAGATATGAATTGAAAACCATGAAACATTGTGGTTTGGAATTCAGAAAGAGACATAGAAAAAGTCAGAAACCACTCAGGCCCCACACACCGCTGAAGAGAAGAGAGGTTCTGGGCTGGGACAGAGGGCTCAGAATTGAGGTTGGCTCTGTGCGCGTGACTGCTTGGCACCTCTCCTGGGGCCTTCTGTGTATGCCTGGGGGTCTGCGTATGCCCTTGACACTTTCCTCAGCTCCTCATTACTGTGAAAATGTTGGATTTGTCTACTTGAACGAGATGGAGGTGGGAGAGAATGCTAGAGCAGCAAGGATACAGGGGATGAAGCAGGGAGGAAATGTAGTTGGGCTGTGTGTGTGTGTGTGTGTGTGTGTGTGTGTGCAGTGATGTGCAGGTGTGCTATGTGGGTCTCAGTGTTGGTGTGGAGGAAGAGGTATCCGGCTGTCCAAACTCACTGTCCTTTGAAGCTGCTGAGTGTGTGCACACCCTTCTCTCTGGTGGGGCCCCCAAGCCTCAGTTTCTTTTCTTCTGGAAATCCAATGGGCTTCCCCTTCCAGGACGTCTGAAAGAGGGGGATAATGCCCTCTAGTGGACATGGAACACATGGGCAGCTGCAGCTTCCCCAGCCCAAGCCTCAGCCTAGGCTGGCCCCACCCCACAACCCATGTGTGGACCACTTCCTGGGGAGATACAAAGGACCAAGCCCCTGCCCTCTGAGAGCTTGAGGTCTGGTAGGTAGGAGGAAAATGCACACAGGGCAGGAAACGTGAATTCATACGGCAGACACCTAAGGACATCACCTGAAGGTGGGGGTCTGTTTCCTCAATCTCTGTAGTGACATGTCTCTGGTTGTCCTGGCTGTTCCTGGTCTTTCTTGCTTCCTGTTTCTCTGCATGGTCTCTGGGTCCTGCTCTTTTACTGTCACATTCTTGCCCCAGGAGCTACTGGTCACTACTTATCCATGAAGGGCCTTGAGCAGAACTGGACCCTTCAGTCTGTTCCCTGAGTGGACACTAACTGGGCCCTGTGGAGTCAGGGAAGTCTTCTCAGAGGAGGTAGCATGTGAGTAGGGCCTTGAAAAATGAGTAGGATTCTCCAGATGGAGTCTGGGGAGGGAAGATGGGGATCTGTGGACAAGCCCCCTGTGTCTGGGGAGGGCCATGGTGGCTGGACGCTGGCCTGAGGTGCAGGGGCAGTGGTAGGACATGAGGCTGGAAAGGAAATTGCTCCACTTGGGGAGGGTGAATTTTACCAGGAGGCACTGGGGAGTGAGAGAAGGTCTTTAAGCAGGAGGATGGTCAGATTCACGAAGCAAGCACTGAAGGTGGGGAGAAACTGCAGGCAGCAGTGGGGCGGGGAGACCCGTGGAAGGGCTATTGTGTAGGCAAAAGAGGATGAGGCCAGTCTGAGGGCATAAGGGTGGGGAGGGGCCCGAGCTCAAGGCTCCTCTTCTCCTGGGGCCTCTGTGTTCCTGGCAGCAAAGCTAAGGCCAAAGTCTCCACAGCAGTCAGTTCTGCTAGAACCTGGCACCCCACTCCCAACCCAGCACACTCCAGGAGCTCTGCATGCAAATGGAGAAAGGAAGCCACGTGGGCACACAGGGAGGGAGGGGAGAGAAGGAGGAAGGGGAATGTGATCTGGGGCTTTGGGATGGCTAAGGAGTGGGGAGACTTGTCTAAGCCCAGTGCTCCTCCTCTGGCCATGCAGAGGAAGGGTTAACCTGCCAAACCTCCCTCCCTCTCTTCCTCTCCTCCACTCAGGTCACCTTCTTGGCCCTAGAGACTTGGCTGGTGGCTCAAGTTCCTCAACCAGTGGGCCTGAGTAATCATAGCACGTAGAGGGGCCAGAGGCCTGGGGGCAGGGAGCAGTAAATTGGAGGTAGGGAGCCTCAGAGCCTGAGAGGTCAGGGGGTCTGCAAGACTGGGGCCTTTAAGGAGAACCCCAGGTTGGTTTGCGATATCGCCACCTGACCCAGAATCACCCTGTCTCTGCACTGATTGCAATTTCTTCCACCCACCAGAGGAGATTCTTCAAATTCCTATTCTGAACCTTGGGGTGCGGGCAAGCTGAAAGGGCAGTGGCGAGCTGCCAGGAAGCTTTCCAGCTCCAAGAGACAGGGTCCCTCCCCCCAGTGCCGGGAACTGGCCAGAAATGAGTCTGTGGTCAGTGAGAGATTTCTGCTAATGGAACCTGGGCTGCCCCACAAGCCACAGAAAGGGGTGGGGGAAGGGAAAGGGACCTAAGTTCAGCTCAGCATGGGAGGCAGAGCTGGCCTGTAATAGAGCTGGGGGCCAGGGAATGGCTGGAGGGAACTTGGGGATCAATGGGAATTGGGGGTTTGGGAGGGATTGGAAGGGAACTACGGGTCAAAGGAAGAATTAGAGGGGATCAGGGTCTAAGGGTAGGTTGGGAGAATTGGGGGTCAGTGAAATAATTGGGGGACTTGTGGGTCAAGAGAAATTAGAGAGGAATTCGAGGTCTGAGAGCATGTGGGGATTGGGAGCCCAGATATCCCAGAGGAATAACTCAGCCAGGTGAGAATGAGGGAGAAGACCCAGAACTGGGATGGGGGACTGAGGGGTGCTGAGGAGCAGACTGGAGGATGATAGAGAGCACGGGGGGAGGTGTCCTGAGTTGGGGGACTGTTGTACGCTGAGGTCATCACGGCACTGGGAGCAAAGGACTGAGCTGGTCCCCCCTCACCTGGGGAGGTGGGTAGCAGGAGTCCCAGCCCTTTTGCAGGGTTTCCACTCTGTCTTAACCCCCTCTGTGCTGCAGACCTGCTGACAGGAAAGGGACTGCGACCCCTCTTCTCCATCAGCCTCCCTTTGCCACTGCCATCAATTATTCATCGGCCAGACGCCCGCCCTCCCTGGCAGGGCAGGCTGGTCCTCCTCTCCACGCCCCGCCCATCTCAGCCACTCTGCCCCAGAGGCCAGGCTAGGAAGGACGGCCAGCCCCAGCGGCAGCGGACACCTGGCAGGCGGGCTGGGTGGCGGGCTCTGCCGGACTCTGTCCTTCCCCTCCAGCACCTTCCACTTTTCTCCCGCCAACGCCCTGGCACCAGGAGGCCCCCGGAGAAGATGCCCATCCAGTTCTTCTGCTCTGTGTCATTCTCCTCTGGAGAGGACGCTCCAGGGCCCTTGGGAGATGCATGGGGTCCCTGCCACCAGCAGCAGCAGCGGGACCACTCAGAGTCTGAAGAGGAGGAAGAGGAGAAGGAAAAGGAGGCAGTGAGGAAAGAGGTCAATAAGGGGGATTCGCCCGTGGACTTGGTGGCCTTTGCCAATAGCTGCACTCTCCACGGTGCCAGCCATGTCTTTGTGGAGGGGGGTCCAGGACCAAAGCAGGCCCTGTGGGCAGTGGCCTTTGTCCTGGCACTGGGTGCCTTCCTGTGCCAGGTAGGGGACCGCATTGCTTATTACCTCAGCTACCCACATGTGACTCTGCTACATGAAGTGACCACCACGGAGCTGGCCTTCCCAGCGGTCACCCTGTGCAACACCAATGCCGTGCGGCTGTCCCAGCTCAGCTACCCTGATTTACTTTATCTGGCCCCCATGCTGGGGCTGGACGAAAGTGATGACCCTGGGGTGCCCCTGGCTCCGCCAGGGCCTGAGGCCTTCTCTGGGGAGCCTTTTAACCTGCACCGCTTCTACAATCGCTCCTGCCACCGGCTGGAGGACATGCTGCTCTATTGTTCCTACCAAGGAGGGCCCTGTGGCCCCCACAACTTCTCAGTGGTGAGTGGGGGCCCACGCCTGGTACAGCATCCTGAGAGTGTCCGCCATGGCTCTCCCTGACCGTCACCTCCTGGGGCTGGGGCTAATGACTGTGCTGCCCCCACCTCGCCCGGCCTGCCTGGGCCAGCGCTCACCCAGGAGCCCAGGATCTGGAGCCGGCTGATATTCCCAGGTCCACACCAGTACCGCGCTTCCTGTTAGAATCTTGAATTGCGTCTGTCCTAGTTGGTAATTAGCTGCTATCCTGAGGTCCCTGGTGTCTCCATCCTCGCTTGCCTCTCCCCAGACCTCCTCATGGTCCAGCAGGGCCGCCGGACCTTGCTTCATCTGTGAGGTCAACTTTTGACCTGTTGGCAGATGCCTATGCCTGGCCAGTTGTTCGTTATTTTGACTGTCAGCCCTGGACTGAATCTGGGTGGGTGCCACCTGGTCTCTGGAGGTACAGGAGAAGGGGTTAGAAGGCAGACAATGGAGAGGTGGGGACAGACCCCACTTCCACCCCGCCACACCCCTTGTCAGCAGCTCCCATAGCAGGGACTTCAGAGACCCTAACTTGGTCTTCCTGTTTCTCTCCTATGGGTGCCCCCCCAACCAGCTGTGTGTGTGTGTGTGTGTGTGTGTGTGTGTGTGTGTGTGTGTGTCTGAGGGTGAATAACAGGTCTCCTCTATGTCATTCCCCCTCCCCCCAGCTCAGACTAAGTGGCCTGGGACCCTTATCTCAGAGAAGCCGCCACTGGGAGAGTTGTCCTCCCACTTGGCCCTCCCACCCAGGGCTTTAAGGCCTTCTTTGCTGAGGGACCACCTGGCACCCCCTCCTCTTCTCAGTTCACCTTCCAGCTCTGTCCGGCCTGAAGGCTCTCCGGCCCACCAGGGTCCAGATGCTAGGCCTTCCCTCCCCACACACCATCCCTCAGTCCCCCACCTCTTCCCTAGTGTCAGAGCAGGTGTGTGTCATCGTATCAGTGTATCATGGGATGACTGTGGACATATAGAGAGACCTGGGGGTTTGGGCCGCTAGGCCTCAGGAAGGCCAGCAGATATGGGAACATGGGACAAAGAAGGGGTCAACCTGGCTTCCTGGGCCTGAGGGTAGAGCAGACACTTCTCACCCAGAGCCACCAGGTGGCAGCAGCAACCCACTGCTCGGCTGCCAGGCCCTCTAAGCCAGGACAAGGCTGGGGCGCCTAATTGGAGCTGGGGTGTCCAGCCTGCAGCCTGTGGCTGAGTGCCACAAGACCTGGTAGTGGGGCTGCGGGGTTAGGAGCTCTCAGAGTTCTCTCTTAGCCTCATCTCTGGACCTCCCCACAAAACGGGGGAGGGCAGCATGCTTTCTTTTCTAGAGGGGCGTGGAGAAGGCTGTTCTAGGAAGCAGGGAGGGAGTAAAGACTATTTCCCAGTAGCCCTTACTGCCCCTGCTGCTCCAGTCTAGCCTGAAACTCTTTGTCTCTTCCCTTCTCTGAGCTGTGTCTATACTCACCTTATGACTCATTCTGTGAACTTTGTCACCATCTAGCAGTAGTAAAAGCACATTTACCCCATTTGTGGGAACCCCAGGACATTCATGGAGGCTATGGGAAAAGGGCCGTGAAGAATTGGTTTATGCTTCTCTCTGCAGCTGTGTGATCAGAGCTGTGATGAGGGCTGTGCTGGGGCATGGAGTGGAGGGACTGGGGAGACTGTGTCTGAGTTACCTTCTGAGGCCCTCCAAGTTCTGCAAAAGCATCATCAAACATGCCATGCCTTGGGTGCTCAGTCCCTAGTGCTGGGAGGAAAGGTGCTGGTGCCTGGGTGAGCATGGTCCTTGGCGTGGCAACTGGGTCTACTTTCCATTTCTGTGATAATGGGATAGACATGAGGGGCTAACGGCTGAAGGAAATAAAAAAGGTTAGCTTGGGGCCGGGCGCGGTGGCTCACGCCTGTAATCCTAGCACTCTGGGAGGCCGAGGCGGGCGGATTGTTTGAGCTCAGGAGTTCAGGACCAGCCTGAGCAAGAGCGAGACCTCGTCTCTACCAAAAATAGAAAGAAATTAATTGGACAGCTAAAAATACATATATAAAAAAAAAATTAGCCGGGCATGGTGGTGCATGCCTGTAGTCCCAGCTACTTGGGAGGCTGAGGCAGGAGGATCGCTTGAGTCCAGGAGTTTGAGGTTGCTGTGAGCTAGGCTGACGCCACGGCACTCACTCTAGCCCCGGACAACAAAGTGAGACTCTGTCTCAAAAAAAAAAACGGTTAACTTGGGTCTTGGGGACAGCAGGATTTCAGACATCTGGGGTGAAATCTAGGAGAAGAGAAGATATGTCTCAAAAATTCTCAGGAGCTTGGGCCTGCGGAGAGGGTCCCAAGGAGGGACCAGAAGTCTGGGAGGGACAGAATCCTGGCGATGAAGGTGCATATGTCAGGGCCCTGGCAGAGAAAAGATTACCAGTTGATGGTTCTATTGAGAAGACTTTAACAAAGGGACTGTTGACAGGTGTGGGCAGGATTAAGGAAACCAATGAGGAGGGCTAAGGTAGCTAGCACAAGTAGGAAATTGTTATCACATCTAGGCTGAAGGAGCACAAAAGGAAACAGTGCTCTGCAGGGAGCTCTCCTGGCAGGATTTGTAGTCATGGAGGGCCTAAGACACTGACAGAATTACAGAGGGAAGGGGTGGAGAAGGATCAGTCTTTCCTCCCACCTTCTGATCCCTCACTGATGCTCCCATTGGCCAAACCCAACCGGAAGCCCATCCAGGTGGCAAAGGAGCTCAGGCGATGTACCCCTCCTGGATCAGCTTTCCAGGGCACAGCGGGGCAAAGAAGGGCATAGAACAGGTGGGAGAGAGGAACAGATGGAGAATGGGCTACACAGCAGGAGGAATCGTTCCCAAAGGGTGCTGAGATTCCAGCAGCTGGGCGATGCGGGGACAGCCTTTGGTGAGGAGGGGGTGCTGGCAGGACTCTCAGGCTCTCCACTCTGCCCCCGCCAGGTCTTCACACGGTATGGAAAGTGCTACACGTTCAACTCGGGCCGAGATGGACGGCCGCGGCTGAAGACCATGAAGGGTGGGACAGGCAATGGGCTGGAAATCATGCTGGACATCCAGCAGGATGAGTACCTGCCGGTGTGGGGGGAGACTGGTATGTCACCCTCCAGGGGCCCCTCTCCGCAGTTTTTGGCCCCAGCCTCGGCCAGGGGACTCCTGGGCTCCACTGTGGGACCTGGCAGGGCTCAGGCTCCTCCCTCCCTCCCCCAGAGTCTCGCCACCTCCATCTCCAACTCTACCTGACTTTCACACTCACATATCTCTGGCTCCTCCTTCCTGGCTCAGTTACTCTCCAAGGTAACCAGTCATCCTTTCCATCAGCGGCCGCCACTCACTCTATAAATAACTCCCTCTCTTCTCGGGCTGCCTGCCTGCCTGTCTGGTCTCAGGGGGCCTTGGGGCAGAGAGAGATGGGGGAGAAGGCAGAAAGGGAGGGGGAGAAATGGAGAGCATCTGAGACAGTGACACTATGGGAGAAAGAATCTGAAACACCAAGATGCAAAGCAGAAGCCAGGTAAGGACAGAAGTGTGCAGGACGCAGGGGTCATCAGAGCGGCGGGGAGCTGGGAAACACAGAAAGAGGCTGGGGGTGGGCTAGGATCCACAGACTCCCCCATTCCAGTCTCAGTGTATGCTGTGCTTATTCCCAGGAGAGGTCGAATGCCCCCAGCTCTGAAGGGATTGGGAAGTCAGAAGCCCTCCCAACCCACACCCTCTCATTCCCATAGACGAGACGTCATTCGAAGCGGGCATCAAAGTGCAGATCCATAGTCAGGATGAACCTCCTTTCATCGACCAGCTGGGCTTTGGTGTGGCTCCAGGCTTCCAGACCTTTGTGGCCTGCCAGGAGCAGCGGGTGAGAGGACTATGGGAGGCTGGCCCTGGGGTGTGGTGTTGAGGGGTCAAGATGGAGTGGTGGGTGACAAGAATGGGAAGGACAGGTGAGCTAGGGCCTAGGTGGTCATCTGGCTTGTCAGAAGCACAAATTATCTAATGAATGAGAGTGTTCTGTAAGCTCGAGACCTTCGGAGGCAGCAGAGGGAGAAGGGGCAGAATTCCTGAGTTCTGCATCTTGTCAGAGAAGTCCATCAAGGCAACTTGGGGAGAAGTCCCCACACTCCCCCAGCTCCCCGGCTCTCCCAGCAGCTCATCTACCTGCCCCCGCCCTGGGGCACCTGCAAAGCCGTTACCACGGACTCGGATTTGGATTTCTTCGACTCCTACAGTATCACCGCCTGCCGCATCGACTGTGAGACGCGCTACCTGGTGGAGAACTGCAACTGCCGCATGGTACACATGCCAGGTCAGGCCCCATGGCTCCAAGCACAGTCCTGGGGTCCCTTGACCTGCATTGCCCTTCACCAGCTTCCCATCCATATCTACCTCCTCACCCCAGTTCCAGCCTGCCCCATCCCATACCCATCTGGCTCTTGTGTCTCTGACCTTAGCTCTTGCCTGTTCCAAAAGGGATAGGTGGGAAGGGCCTAGTAGGGATGGACTGTGGGGGTGGGTCATTTCCAGGGCAGACTGGGGGCTGGCTAAGCCTACCCTCCCACTCTCTCCCAGCTTCCACCTCCTAGGCCTTCCACCATCACAAGACCGCTTTAATCTCTATCCTGCACCACTGTCTTTTCTCCTCTCTAGGGGATGCCCCATACTGCACTCCAGAGCAGTACAAGGAGTGTGCAGATCCTGCTCTGGGTGAGATGCCCTGTCCTGGGGAAGTCCGGGGGAGGCAAAAGGTGTTGCCAGCCACATGCACGTGGGTTTCCGACCAAGCTCCCAGAAGCTTCAGATAACTTCTGAACTAGTCTGCACCCTCACCTGTATCTGACTTTAAGGCTAAGAATAGCATCTTTAGAGACCCCTATGGAAAATGAATGAGGGTCACCTGGGAAGGGCCTTCACCCTCTTTCGTCAGCCCCTCAGCTGGTTGATGCTGGAGGGCTCTAAGAGAATGAGATATAGGATTAAGAAATATCCCTGGGGGCCGGGCGCGGTGGTTTATGCCTGTAATCCTAGCACTCTGGGAGGCCAAGGCGGGTGGATTGCTCAAGGTCAGGAGCTCAAGACCAGCCTGAGCAAGAGCGAGACCCTGTCTCTACTAAAAATAGAAAGAAATGATCTGGACAACTAAAAAAATATACACATAGAAAAAATTAGCCGGGCATGGTGGCGCATGCCTGTAGTC